>JAUELE010222218.1:0-12789 GCA_031471655.1 Diodora aspera | reverse complement strand
GGATAGCTTTAGCTTTGTCTGCTTTCTCTGACTGACGAAGATAGTCCACCCGCTCTGATATCCATCTGGATACGTCCAGGGAAGAGAGTGGTCTGGCAGCGTCCTCTTCAGAAAGAGAGTCTTTATCGTATCAATACACTAGTGGCGAGACTTTAACTGGTGAAGGCGGACAAATTCTCCTCCTCTTAGGTGAAGGCATGCGGCGGGTAGGAGATGGCGTATCAAACCGTCTTGTAGGTGTGGAGCCTCTTCGTTTACGTTGTTCCCTTTGGAGAGACGAAGACGTATGGACCCGCCTGGTCAATGGTTACGAGGTGACGGTGTGCGGCACGAGGTTGATGGAACCGCCGTACGACATCGTGTGGAAAAGCGGCTTCTAGGCATGGAAGATTTATCATGAGAAGACCTAGTATTGGTCTTCTTCTTCGGAGATCGGGAGGGTATCTATCCCTGTTTCGTCTAATTGTGACCGTTTACGTTGTTCCCTTTGGAGAGACGAAGACGTATGGACCCGCCTGGGTCAATGGTTACGAGGTGAAGGAGTGCTGCGCGAGGTTGATGGAACCGGCATACGATGTCGTGTGGAAGAGCGGCTTCTAGGCATTGAAGATCTATCATGAGAAGACCTAGTATGTCAGGGCTCCTGTCTCTCTGGGCTGAAAGAGCTGCGCAGGCGGGACTCAAAACACAGCTGCCAAGTCTTGCAGATTGCTGGGCTGATGTGCTAACCACTGTATTATCTCGCGCTCCGACATATAAATAGAAAATTTCCATCGTCTTGTCACCCATGACAGGTAACTGAGGTTTGTTCAGGTACACACCTGTGCTGAAGTTTAAGAAAACTAAGAATGCTGGGCTGACGCACTAAACCACTGCGCCATCCCGCAATCCGACAACAACAAAAAATGGCCATCAACTTGTCACCCATGAAAGGTTTGTTCAGGTACACACATGTGCTGAAGTTAAATAACCATACCTTGATTTTGTTTTCTTTTTGACACAACAATCCTTCGATTACTGTCCTGTTTCGTCATGTAGTAAATTTCTTCCCACATTGTACTCTTGCCATGAACTGCATATTTATATAGGAATGGCCTGTGTTTGACTTCCTCTGGCATAGAGACAGAACGCACATACTCAATTACATCCTTGTGGGCATCATTTCTGAAATTAGAAAAGATCACTGAAACCGTCCTATAACATTAAATATACCCAACAGCTCCCACATAATGAGCTCAAAATAAACCGCAATCTCACAATGGAAGAGCTCGAGCATGCACTACAATCCAGGACCAAATGCACTGCCCTGGCCTGGATCTAACAAGCTATCAAATCCTAAAACTCTTCAACCAAATATGGCATAAAGGGGAAGTTCAAAAACAATGGCAAATGCCCAAATCATCCCATTACCAAAACTTGAAAAGGATCAAACAGATCCAAACTTCTGCCGCCCAATTTCTCTAACCTGAAATTTAGGTAAATGCATGGAGATAATTGTAAACAATAGGTTAACTCATTATGTCCATAGCAACAATCTATACTTAAACATGACCAAAGTGGTTTCACAAAGGTACATGACACCATAGACCACCTAGCCAGGTTACAAAACGATATCTCCTTGGGCCATGCAAAACACCAGTGTATGGTCGCTGTATTCTTAGACTTCTCAAAAGCCTTTGATATGGTATGGCACAATGGTCTAATTCAAAAGCTATTTAGGCCAACCACTTGCAAATGAAGTGGAACTACAAAACGGTACTCCACAGGGCAGCATAATCAGCCCGACCCTCGTCAACATAATGGTCGATGACCTTTTCAGTAGCATAAACCCTAAAATAAACATGTCAACATTTGCGGATGACAGTGCCGTGTGGATCTGCTCAAAATCGCTAAACCAAATCTAAACTCTACTGCAAAGTGCCCTTAGCCAAACAGCCACATGGGCTGAACAATGGGGCTTTAAAATAAACATAAGCAAAACTGTTGGCGTGGTCCTTAAACACACTATACAAGTCACACCAAACATAACACTAAAATGTTATAACCAAAACATAAAATTCTTAAAAGAAACCAAATTTCTAGGGCTAGTCTTTGACCAACACCTCACTTGGGAGTCCCATATAAATCAGTTAGTAATTAAAAAAAATCTCAACCTCATGAGGGCCATTTCAGGCACCAACTGGAGAGCAAACAAAACTACACTACACACCCTTTACACCACTCTAATAAGGGCTAAAATAGACTATGGCTTCCAGGTGTACAATACTCTTAAACCACAACTATCACAAAAACTAAACTCACTTCAATACAAAGCACTCAACATCATCACTCCTCGGAAAAACAGGGACAATATCCATGGACCTTAGAATGGACCAGCTTACAATCCAATTCTGGGCTGGTGTGGGGTCATAATTCACTTATAAAGGAGCTTGTCACACAAGCACAAACATACACATCACACACTCTGGCACTCATTAAAACAATTAGGCAAAACCCCTATATGGCTTAAAATTCACCAATTAAATCAAAACCTAAACATACAAACTATACAACCACCAACAAACCCACATAAAACTAAAATATACCCACCAATACTTCATACACCTAAAATTGACCTCCAAGTCAATTCCACATCAAACAAACGCACAAACCCACTTCTTGCAAAACACTTAACATTGCAACACATTAACACATACTACCCCAAACACTGCCACATTTACAGAGATGGATCTATAGGTCCACTCACCTAGCGCACCGGGTACAGGGTACACATACCACACCAAACACAAATTAACAATCGCATCAATAACACACAATCCATATACATGTACACTGCTGAGCTAACCGCCATTCTACTCACTCTACAATGGGCACTAAACTCAACACATACTCGCAACCTAATACTGTCTGACTCACTCAGCAGCTTAAAACCAATCCAAAATAAAAATACTTCAAACAATCCCCAGTTAATCCAAAAAATCTTACAAACTTACCAAGCACTACAACAAAACAAATGAATGACCCTAACCTGGGTAACTGCCCATACAGGTATAAATGGTAATAAGCAAGCCGATGCTCAAGCTAAATTAGGTGCAAACAGAGCAAATATAACTGCCCTATACAAAAGCCGAAATCAAGGCTATAATCAAACGACAAATATAATAATAAACCCAGCTGGCATATAACAATACAACCAACACCAAAAAGTAAAATTCAAAAATATCACCCCAATGTTCGCACGGACGCAGCAATTACCAGGCTCAAACTGGGTAAAACTAAATTCTTAAACACAATACAAACACTAAACTGCGCCCACTGAACACACCATTCACTGCACCAAATACACCCTCTAGCACCGTAAACTCGCACTTATATTGGGCCAGGAGCAACGCACCATACACAATCTACTTAACCCACAAAACAAATCGTACTCACCACTGGCAAACTTTTCTCAGACAAACTCAGTTAACTGCTAAAACGTAGGTAAATTCCATTATTATTAAAAAAAATTAAATTTAAAAAAAATTATAACATAAACTAAAATATAGGAAAACCAAATGCTAAAAAAGAAGAAGAACAAAATTACTACTACTTCTCCTTTCTCTCTTACCCTACAATAACACCAGTATTCATTAACAAACACAAACCTCTCTCCCAACTCTCTGCTTTCACATAGGGCCAAAATGTTAACACTCTTCTCCCTCCCTTTAGGCAACCTATACCCCCTTGCGCCAAATCAGTATAACTGGAGTGTGCACGTTAAACATTAACCTCTCTCTCTCTCTCTGAGGATGAAGGGACTGTCTGTTCTACTTACGTAAGGTTCTTCCTTCAAGGCTAAGTTGACATCGACGAGCTCCAGAAGTATAAACTGCCCGAGATCAGACCTCACCGTCCACGTACAGTCGATGTTTTCTCCATAGTAAAAAGGATATAACGGACTGTAGATGGTGCCAGTATTGTTGATCACGCCGCCACATCTGAATTTGGTATCTACAATTGTAATGGTACCGGGCCGGACCCAGGATTTGCATAAAGGGGGACATAACATAGTTGATGAAAGATATAATTTTCTAGGGGTGTCCCATCTTCGCTAGCCAAGGCTTTGGTGATTCGCAAATGCTACTCACTCTATGCAGCTCTACCGGCTTTATGCAGACGACGTAAGCCAAGGCTTGTGAGTAGCATTTGCGAATCAGCAACGCCTTGGCTAGCGAAGATGTGGATGTCCTGGGGCATGCTTCCCTATTTACGAGTTTTCGTAATAGTTTAGAGGTTGGTTTGCGGTTAACATAACAAACATATTAAAGGGCAAGCCAGGGGGGGGGGGGGACGTGCCCCCCGTGCTCCACGCCCCCTTCCCTGGATCCGGGCCTGTGGTATCTACCATTGTTTACTAGTCTTTTAGTAATGTTATCTACACTTGTTTAATAGTCATTTGGTAATGCCAAACAGAATATACAAATTTAGTCGACCAAGCACGAGATCAGCAACAAGGCTTGACCTCGAATAAAATAAATCCATGCAGCATTATAAATTCTGTCTTATTATATTATCATCATATTAATAATCAATTATTTTATCATAAGTACCGTATTTCCTCTATTAGACGCATCTATTTATTTCGGACAAGCCTTTGACCCGGCGTCAGTTAGAGGCCCGGCATCTATTGGAGGCCCGGCTTCTATTACTTCAAACAATTTTACCATATCTCATTCACAGAGAGTCTAGCATCTGTTTAGTTCTGTTAATTACAATCAAATTATAGCCTCTGCGCCTGTTAGATCCCCCCGGCTTATATTACAGGAAGATCGGGTAATAATGTTACGTCACGTCACGTCAAGTCATGGTTAAGTCAAGTTAATTTATAATATACTGTTATCATGAAAACGTCGCATAGATTATATGATAAACTAAAGATGCATAAAGTAACGCGGATGCCGTAGATTGAGAGGACAGAATTAGGACTACATAGAGACAGATAATTTCATACCGTTTAGAAAATCTTACATTCAAAATTCCTGTTCCCACTTCCCATGATGCACGCGATATCGATAAAATATTAGTTACCTCAAACGACTACAGACATTTTAGTTTCGCCCAACCCCGACAAAATACAAAATTACATTTGCGTTGGAGCTAACTGCCATAGCGCCGTCACGTGACACTCGGACGACTCCGAAATGACTACGGGTCGTAATAAACAAAAGTTTGCGTGTGCGTTTTATTGATTTATAAGAAGATATCAATATACATATAAGAACATAAATTCGGTACGAATATCGAGGGTGATTTGAAGTTTGAAAACTTGAATTTGAAACATTTGGCATTTCTTAAGGTAAATAGAAACAGCAAATATACTTCACCTCTGACGCACATGACTTGACCATATTCTCTGTTCGCATTGGCGCGCGTGATCCACCAGAACTGGTTGTGACGGCTGTAACGGTTGCCTACCAGGCCAGTACAATGAACCCCACTTTTACGGTAGGACGCAAACACGTCGCTGTTGTTTAGATAGTAAGACCGACACTCTTCAGTACTCGCCACAGACACTTGAACACTGTCGTTGTAGGTTATTTGAAAGAAGTTGTGCTTTGGAAGAACCTGTAATCCTAGTGTTGTACTCTCATTGGAGCACGTCAGATCCCAGTTAACTGCCGGACATAACAGAAATAATAGATCTACATTTAACGAAGAACTAAAGTTAGTAGCGAAAAGGTTATTGCTGGTTCGAATAGCCAATAACCATGCAATGACCAATCTGCTGCTCGTTTACAAATTCGACTTTTGAAACATTTAATCCAGTGTTACCCAGGGTTTGGTTGTTCGAAAATAAATCAAATCCCCACGAATCCGCTGCTATCCTGGGTTTGGTTATTCGAAAACCGAATCTCCACGAATCCGCTGCTATCCTGGGTTTGGTTATTCGAAAACCGAATCCACACGAATCCGCTGCTATCCTGTGTTAAATTGGTTATTCAAAAACCGAATCCCCATGAATCCGCTGATATCCTGGGATTGGTTATTCGAATCACCAATAACCAATCCGCTGCTAGCTTCAGATGGCTACATTTAACAGTGTATGTTCTTTAAATGTTATGTCTCAGCTCAAACGCGTATGTGTGTCTTGTTAGGTCGATGACTACCTTGCTACGTTTATAGGTTGCAATAAAATAAAGTAGTAAATCAACATACAGTAAAATCCGGATAAGTAAAATTTCAAGGGATCATGGATTCTTTTTACTAATCCGATATTTTACTTATCCTAACCCCGCCAAACAGTCAGAATAAGAAACGGAGATAAAAAGGACATGAAATGACTGGGGTTGTTCGAAGCTTTTCCCCGTCAGTTTGCACAAGAACACATTGGAGAGGACTTAAGCCTCTACGAACAATTGCAATATAAACAAACGTAATAAAAACACTGAAAGCTAGGTATTGTGTTGAGTCCCTTTGTGTTAATTAGAATGATCACTTGTGTATTTTACTTATCCGATGGCATTACTCACATAAAATGATTGAAGGGAGCTTGAAAAACAGTTACATGTAGTTATCCGAAATGTTTACTTAAGCGATTTCACTTAAAATAAAATAATGATAAATAAAGAAGCAACGCGCCGGGACTACAGAAAATGTTTAGTTATCCGTATTTTTTACTTATCCGCATTTCCATGTATTGTGAACGAGGTAAACTTCTTATAATAACAGTAGTAATAGTAGCAATGGCAGCAGTTGTAGTAGTGACACTAGTGGTGGTGGTAGTAGCAATAGTAAGTGACAGTAGTATTAGTAGTGGTGGTGGTAGTAGTAGTAGTATCAGTAATGGTGGTGGTAACAGTGACAACTTTAGTAGTAGCAGCAATGGCGACAGTTGTAGTAGTGACAATAGTGGTGATAGCGGCAATAGTAAATGACAGTAGCAGTAGTAGTAGTAGTAGTAGTGGTGGTGGTGGTAGTAGTAGTAGTGGTGGTGGTGGTAGTAGTAGTAGTGGTGGTGGCGGTGGTAGTAGTAGTAGTGGTGGTGGCGGTGGTAGTAGTAGTAGTGGTGGTGGCAGTAGTAGTTGTGGTGGCAGTAGTAGTAGTGGTGGTGGTGGTAGTAGTAGTAGTAGTAGTGGTGGTACTTGTAGTAGTAGTAGTATGAGTACATACTGAGCACAGACTTCTCCATCAATGGTAGATGCATTTGCCAGCAGAAAGGCAGGAGGCGTTACTTTGACTTCAAATCTCGGTAAAACTGAAAAATGAAAATGGTTGGTTAATACTTTTAATACATAATGCTGATGATATTGTTTTATGAGTAGAACAGTTTACTGTCTATGTAAAATGACAGAAACTATGGAACACTGATTACAGTACACATTTAGATTAGCTCATGTAGGACGTACTTGTCAGTAGGCATAGACTTGTTTCTGTATTATCCTGTTTCTTTATTACAAGAGGCTAGAAGAGTGAGTGTGTGATTTGGGGTTTTACGTTGTTTTCGGCAATCTTTCAGCCACATCACCACTGTCTCACCAACACCACGTTGGTATCAGGGCTGCTGTCTCTCCGGGCTAAAAGATAGGTGCCCGGGGCGTTGAGGTTATCACCCCATAACCCCTACACTCTTATAACCCCTACAGTTTATTTGTAGGGGTTGTGTAGGGGAGTTGAGTTTTTCTATTTTATGTAATGTATACCTGGTCTACCTCATTGAAAAAAATAAACTAGTCCAAATGGTAGTTAATGATTTATTGGAAACATTTTAGCTCATTTGCATCACTAGAATGGACATAAATATAGTTGAAGTCGGAGTTGTCTTCTGGCGATGTCTGTATAGAGCACTGTGAAAAGCAGAACAGATGAATAAGATATAAAGCAATATTACAGTTTAGACTTAACGCAATAATATAATTTAGGTATGTGACTTATTAAATATTTATTATTTTTAAACAGTTTTAAACATTTCTGAATCATTGTGAATATACAATACCTGTTAATACTGTGGTAAGATGGCACATGGGGTACAGCTTCCAATGGAACTGAGGCTAGTTCATCATCATAGATTTTGGGAACAGATGTTATGTCTTCACGCACACGTTTACGCAGATTACTGACAAACTTGACAGTATCTGTATTTTCGGGCGGGTGGGAATGTTCGGTGACGCACCTGACATAGTCTTCAACTGTTGTGACTTTGCCAAGACAACCAGAAACTACGCATTTCCAGTAGGTGGCCGTTTGTCTCCTGTTGTTTAAAGTGTACCTGTAACCATCAAATAACACTTGTCTTGCACCACGCTGGGACAGAACATACTCGACTCTCTGAACGTATGCCATTTTGATGCCATTAGAGAGAGAGAGAGGTTAATGTTTAACGTGCACACTCCAGATATACTGATTTGTTAAGTTAGGATTAAGACTATGATAACGAGATAATGCTACTTCTCAATCTAAAAGGGATTATCATTATAAACATAGTAATCCTCTTACATGATCATGTTTGTTTAACAGTGATAATTATATAGATTGGGCTGTTTCATTTACCAAGAGGTAATTTCTAATTTCAAGTGTAGGGGTTATGAGTTCTATTCAATTATTGTACTGTGGGGGTTTTGAGTGTAGGGGTTTCAAGAGTGTAGGGGTTATGAGGTTAAACCGTATTGTTGGTGGGAAAATAACAGGGCGTGATAAGACGCGTACGGTCTCCAAGTCTGATGACACAGGTTCAATGCGACCGCCCCGGTACAAAAAGCACGCTATGACCAGGTAGAGTCAATAGAAATAAATCATTTCATTGGCTGAAGACGGTGACTGCTATCAACCATGGCGCAAGATTATATCCACACGACCACAGACGTTGTCATGGAGTACGCCGAAGCAAATAGTGTTTGAGTATATATACGTATCGTTCCGCTAGCGTCCAGTCTTTTCCGTGTTGACTCTCGACTGAAATGGAGGAAAAACAGAGAACCAGAATCTGTAATGGCGTCTTCAGCGCTTTTATCTTGCTTTCAGGTAAATACTTTCTGTCATTATTTCCTTAAATAGTTCTGGTACCAATGATTCACATAGGTGACTAAGCGAGTGAGTGTTTACAACCCTACAAAGTGTTCATATTACACACTTAGCATAATATCTTTCAATGGCATATAGACGTGGTAGGACAATGTAAATACCGAACGTTTCTTATGGAGTTCTTATGGCTACCCATAGAAGTGCACCCCATACGAAACTCTGTTCTGACTTAGTATAGTCACTGTAAGGCAATGGACACACAGATTATAAATGTACAGCGTCTTGGCTTCGCTGTAGGTTAGCGTTTAGGGCCACGAGGTTACTTTGTGTAAGGCGGTAAACACCTAGACCATGATTAGCATTTTAGTTTAGAAGTAATGTCTCCATTTCGCCTTAGCTGGTAATTGTCAAATTCCCACTTCGCTTAAGTTCCATTCCCATTTCGCCTTTGTTCATAGTTCAATTTTTCAAGTAGGTTTATTTTAGCTATTGCATAAAAATTCCCATTTCGCCTCAGTTCAATTCTCATTTCGCCTTAGTTCAATTCTCATTTCGCCTTATTTCAATTCTCATTTTGCCTTAGTTCAATTCCCATTTCGCCTTAGTACATTTCACAGTTTCTGTACCTAAAATGCACTTTTAAGGCGAAATGAGAACACACCAATATAATCAATACCTTGGGTAAGCAGTGAACACTCGAGAATTATATGTTTATCATAAACCGCTTAGCTTAAAGACAGGTTGTATGTTTCCTTTATTACACAATTTTACTTACATGTAAATCAACTTATATCGTGGCACATGTTTATATTCAAATACATGGCTGCGCGTTCCAAATGAATTTATAATCACTTTTCAAAATTCATATTTAACGCCGCAGTTTTTTCTGGGGGGGGGGGGGGTGGTTATAACGAATAATAGGGGTTTAATAAGGGTACGTTTGTTTCGTGTCGCCAAGCCGGCTTCTAGATCTGTTAATCTACCTAAGCTATACAGTGTAAAATACAGTTACAGGATGCCAAATTAATCTGGAGAGTGCTTGAGACCTAGTACTACCAAACTGAAACATTGATATGGGTAATTCTTTAGAGTAAGAATGGGTATGACTGTATAGAAGCCAGCAGTATCGCTTCTTCTGCCTACTTCTCACTTTTACGGTTTGGGACACCGGAAGCCCACGGTTTTAACTGGTCCAGAACAGAACAGAACAGAACAGAATTTTATTCTCATTAATCACATACAGCAATATATAGCATACACTATACACTATTCACTTAGACGAGTATGGATGATATTTACATGAAAATATAATTGCATTTACCTAAACAATGATAAACCAGTTGTTGTGTATTTAGCTATTTTAATTACAAGAGGTTTATAAGAATAATTCATAAGTTGAACAAAGTTTTCAATAGTTGGGTACATACAATAATACTTTGAAAGGTATTTTTTTTTCTAAATTCATTTAAACATGGACATTGTAATAAAAAATGAAATTAATCTCCAGTATAAGTATTACATAATGTACAAATTCTTTCAGTTTTATTCACATTGAGCCATCTACCTTTTTCAATTGGTAACCGATGATTTGATGTTCTACGTTTAACAATCCACTGTGTTATTTTTTTCCGCAGACAACAGGCCAGGATATACCCCCAGCCCAGATTATACCCGAGGTTAAAACGGCCTAGGCTAGAATATACCCCAAAGGCCAGATTATACCCCGGGGCAGATTCTGGCCTAGGCCAGTCTATACCCCAGGAGGTTGATTCTGACCAAGGCCACGTTATCCTCTGTCTCACAGTCTGTTAACTGTTCATGAGTTGTTTTTTAGCTAGTAAAAGTGAAGAATCTGTCTGTATTTCTGTGTTGCAACAATTCCATGTCATACCTCTAACAGCCACACAATATACTAGTGATTAAATTTAATTATCCCCCGCGGGGTATATTGCAACAGGCTCCGTCCGTCTATCCACCCTTCCGTTCGTTTGTTCATTTCTTTGTCTGTCCAGGCATCGTTTTCGGAGCAGAGTTCGAAATCTATGAGAGATTTATTTACAAAACTTGGTACATACATCCTTCAGCTACTGTTCATGTGCCTTTTGCTAGTTTGGATTTTAAAAAATATATAATTTTTCTGTTTCCACGGAAACAAAATTGGACTTAGTCTCTGACTGGCCGAAATCACTTGTTACATACATCCTTCAGATACTAAAGATTTATACCATTTGTTATTTTCGATTTTACAAAATTATTATTATTCCTCTTTTCATGAAAACAAATTTGGACTCAGACTGGAGTAAGCTTCCTTTCCACAGCAGAAATATAAAACTTTGTGAGATTTTGTTTTAAGCCCCCACCATGTAGTGGCACAGTGGTCTAGCTGTTGCTCCTGCTGTTGTGAATGTTTTATCATTTGTATTTTTTTACATTTTCTGGAAAACAAGTTCCACTTAGTCTCAAAATTAGGATACGGCTCTTTTCGGGACTTCACCTGAATCTTTCGACATTTCTTCATGAAACTTTGAACATGCGTCAGGCTAGTGGCCTAGTTGTTGCCTTTTACTGCTAGAAATTATTTCAAGTTGTTTAATTTTCATTTTTTTTAAGGCAACATTTTGGACTTTGACCATTTTTGTCATGGTGTGCTTTGTTATTGGACCATTACTGTGAAAGCAGTCACGATTTTTTTATTAAAACTTTGTGTTTACTTCAGACTAGTAATCTAGTTATACTTTTATTTGTATTTTGGATCTTGCGCAAATAAGACTGTCTCAAATAGGTTACCGGTAAAGCTCGTTTCCAGATCATAATTTCTGAAACAACTTGCATAATATGATATTATGACATGTATGAACACAAACTAATTTGAGGCAGAAGAAAGGAATCAACATTTGCTGCTTGTGCTTGTATGCAAAGTTTGATACTGTTATTAAACAACAATTGCAAAATGTACCGCGGGGTTCAATAGTATGTATACTAATCAAAACAATTTTGGGAACACTTGCAATTTTCAATTTACTTCAAACCAGGAACATATGACAAAGGCGACTATGTGTTTTTCCGTACTTAACGAGTATTGACAAAGGAAAAATCATGCCATGGGCCTCTACAACTTTAGTCAGAGGTCTTAACAATCCGAAGAAAGTCACAGAGGTCAAAAGTGAAAGTCAAAGTTTCTGTAATGGCTTAATAACGGTTGTGACCACCTCGTGCATCCACACAAGCAACACATTTGTGACGCATAGAGAGCACCAGTGTCTGGAGAACATTCTGAGAAATAACCTGCCATTCTTGAATCAACAACTGAGTGAGCTGTTGCAGATCCTGGGGTGGTGGATGATTCTGAATCACACGTCTGCCAAGGATGTATCATAAATGTTCAATGGTGGCCATATCAGGGGAATACGCTGGCCATTCTATACGTGTTATATTGTTCAGCCCGAGAAAGTCAGCCACAACGCGTCCCCGATGTGGTCTTGCATTGTCATCCTGGAAAACTGCCTGATGTCCAATACGTTGAAGACAAGGAAGAACATGAGGTCTGACAATCTCGTCCCTGTATTTCACTGCATTCAGATTACCACGAATAACATATCCACGACTAAAAATATCTTGATGAATTTTGAGAAGCCGTGGACATTAACGTGACGGCATCTTGGAGAGTCTTGCAGGTCCTGATACGTCGGGATATGGTCACGACATGAACGTGACGGCATCTTGGAGAGTCTTGCAGGTCCTGATACGTCGGGATATGGTCAGGACACGAACGTGACGGCATCTTGGTGA
>JAUELE010222207.1:0-12790 GCA_031471655.1 Diodora aspera | reverse complement strand
TTTTCTTGTGGAAAAGTCGTAGCCCCCCCCCCCCCCCCCCCATCTTATAATAATAACCCGGCCCCTAAGAAGAAGATACCGAGACTCCTCTGACGGAATCCGAACTCGGGACCTTACAGTGGGCAAATTCTCTGCTATCCGAACAATTAATTTATTTCGGAATATAAAATAATGCCGATTTTATATTAATCAGTCACTAAAAGTGAATCCATAAATTTGTCCAACTTTAAATGGTCACGAACATGGTAATGGCAGAAAGACAACTGTAACGTTTTGAAGCGGGAACTGCTCATTTTTAAATATGCACATGAAACAAATTCCGATGATGAGATTGGCGTTCGGCTGGCTTGGAGATTCTCCATATTAATATAAAATAATTTTCAATTCTCTAACACTTTTGTTAGCTTAATCACACCAGCGTTCGTGACGTGGGGCATATTTCTGTGACTGTTCCTTTCTGTCCGTGTTGATTCCAACAAGCCATGATGACACGTAGCCAGGTCCGTTCTTTGAAGCGGGTTTTTGATGTGCGACCGACCTGCCTCGTATGATATTGGGGTACTCAGTGTGTCAGAGAGAGGCGACTGTAAGGGACAGATATCATTGCTAATTTCAGAGTGATTGGAAAACGGGAAGTTTCTATCATCAGCCCGTGTTGCAATCAAAAGAACTTTATACCAAGTGGTTATGAGTCTGCATATAAATCGATGGTACGATGACGGAACACTGTGTGGAGAACGTGATGATGTGGAGTTTGAGTACACTAATCAGGTGGTTTAATGTTGTTCTGTGCAAGGGTGGTGTTGTATTTGTTGATTTCTGTTTGTGTTCTCATCCTTTGATGTGCCAACTCTGACATTCCGAGTTCGAAACCCGCTCCATTTCCTTTTCTTATCTGTGGAGTCATATTCGTCCTGATCGAGGGTTGAAAGTTACCGATAGGAAACCATCATCTCCCAACTGAATTAATTATATAATTAAATAATAGTAATTGCAATTCGCACGATATCTATGTGATATAATTTCAATGTTAAAACCCCATAGCTTTGAATTATTTCTCTTTATTTTTAATGGTTGTCTTTTAAAATGCATAAGTTTTCAGACAATGATATACATTTTTGAAACAAGATAGATTTATAATTCAGGCTCTTACAATTCAATCAAATACCCTAGAAATAACAGCACTTCTCCAACGAGTACATTGTAACATACACTGCCGGGCAAAAGAAACGACACCAAGATTTGGAGAGACTACTGAATAAATTTAAAATTGCTTTGGATATGCAAGAGATACCCCTTCAAGATAAGGAAGTTTTATCAACGATATGATGTCAATCAAATTACGTTCGTTGAAATCCTAGCATCCTTTTGATCAGCTATAACAGAAAGACGTAAAGGAAAATAACTGAACTCATTTGGTATCGTTTCTTTTGCCTGTCAGTATATGTACTGTAACTCAAAATCGTGTTCACATCAAGCACTTTATCGGCACAGTGGCACGTTCGCATTTGAATGTTTAAAATCATTCGTTGACTATATGTTATCTACAATGGTGTCAGCACTTTAATACACTACACGGACTGCAGGATCCATGATTAAAACAGAATGCTTGAGGGACGGACGAACGGTGATCAAAATGGTCAGTGTCCAGACATTCGTGTTTTGGTTTATTAAACAATGTATTAATAGTCGTAAATGCTCCGTTGAAGATTTTCACTATCTTCTTTATTCCTACTACTGATCGCTGGTCATTTGTTTTTCATTTTTGTGTTGTGATTGGATATGGAATAAGTTGTATTCAACCGACAGTCCCTGGGCAGACTGACTGCAGTCTCTAAAATTAATAACTTTTTCTTCTTTTTATGTATTTTGCACATAATATACATGTATATTTATTTTACAGAGCCGTGTGTCTCCTCGGCTGCATTTCAAACCCTCGGCGTTAATATTAGACTGACTGCAATTTCTTTTTTATAGAAATTTACAGTGAGCATAAATTTATTGAACTCAGCCTCGTCTCTCCACGGCTATCCCTAGACTTGCACTTTTATAGACTTGCCAAACTTACAGGGTCTGTCATACAGACTAGTCCCTTGGCTGTTATGAATGGTGTATTTGAACTTATGTTGGGATGTGTATTAATTACTATTGGTCACACATGGTAACTCTAATTGCAAGAAGATTTCATTTTTTTAAATTTAATGATGCGAAATTCAGCAGTATCAAAAATCCTTCAGTGCTTCTGCGGCCTCGGGCTGATCAAAATCAAGCGGAAAATCAGGGAAAGATTCGAACTTCGGCTAAGGAACTGAATGATGCAATATCCGCTGTGCTAACCTGTTAGCTTTTTGGAAAGAGGCGAAAAGGTAATACTCATTCAAACGTATATTTCTTTCACTAGTTAAATGCTGGTTACATATTTTACAAACTGCAAGCATTTAGTATTCAAGTTGTCATTTTTAGATATTCAGAACATGTATTTCTTTTCACTTAAGAGACTTGGCAAGTCTATAAAATTTGCAAGTCAGGAGATAGCTGATTAGTGCCGTGGGTCGACAAGACTCAGTTTAATAAATTTATGCTCACTTAAAATATCTATAAAAGAAAAATTGCAGTCAGTCTAATATTAAAGCTGATGGTCGCCTAAAATACACGGGATCAGTATTTAGAAAGGATGGCAGTTCTCATGATCGGTAATATACCAAATGTCAGCTGGTATTCCGATTGACAGAGGATACAGTTGTTAATTTTCAGTCAGACTAACCATTTATACTTCGGTGTGCAGACCGTCTGATAATTGCACCAAATCGTCGTTTGTTTGAGAAAATTGTGCACCTTGTCAATCAAATAACATTTACTCAACTTCAACTTCCTGACCTGCGATCGTAACGAGTCGTTTACCGCCCAAGTTAAAAATATACACATATATGAGTTCCCAATAAAAAGAATTTACCTTTGGTCGCAAGTGTGGCGATCGTAGAAAACGGATATTAAACGCAATCGGCTATTGATACAATAAGCACGCATATTGTAAATGTTAAACAAACATTGTCAAAAAAAGTTCAGGTATTTCTTGAGGGTGGACTTAAAATCTTGCTATCATCGATGAAACGAACACAGATTTGATTTTAATTGGGAGGGTTCGGCAGTTAACGGCACATTCCCAAACAACAGATAACTCCCATATTTCACACAAAGCTCATCTCACAGTACACAAATATCCGTTGTCATGTAACACATTTACACTACGTATTAAACTGTCTGCAGGTAATGCAATATACACATGCAATTCTACAGATAAACATCAATTCCAAGTATACAGAAGGTTTAACATTATCCAAGCAAACCTACCCACTTAAATATAACCAAAGAGAAGAAAAAATATCCGGTTATTGGAAACTTCTTTCACGTTTGAAAATAAACGAGAAAGTTACATCAAAATGTGTCTAAAATAATAACACGAATTAGAGCATAATATTTACCTTTGGAGTGATTTACGTTGAGCAGCGGACGGGTTCAAGGGGCTCGGATAAGTGGAAGGGTTTAACAAATGTCCCATTCAGCTTGTAAGTAGTTTTCCGTCTATCGTGACTACTGCCACCGGTGACATTTCAAAGATAGCAAATGATAAATATTCTTTAATTTAACCAACAGATTTGTGACAGATATGACCATGATTTGACACTCTTTCAAAACTTGGGAACAAAATCTTTTCTTTTCTTGACGGTAACACCTCCCCGGCGCAGATTTCATCGAATCTGCAACATTATCGAATCTGAAAACAATATCACATCAAATGTAATTATGATTTGTGGAAACAGCAATGCCAAATCAGACACGAGGTAGTGGGATTGGGTCAAATCCCCGGGTGACATTTTACAATACCGGTTACATGGCAGCAATGCAAGCTTTAGAAAATTAATATTTACCTTTGGCCCCAAACGATTAACAAAAATAGTTCGTCTGTCCCAAATTGCTCATAGTTCTGTAATTTATTTCACGCAGCGTCGAGGGGGAACAAAAGCAGGTATAGGCCTCTGAATTCGGACCCAAGCAACTTAATATTACTTGTTTTGCTAAGTAGAAAACACAGGTGTAATATCAGATGACGAGACGGGACTTCAGCTAGGGGTTGGACAAGGCTGGTTTCTGTCTCCCGGCTGTTTAATATTAACCCGCGTCTCGAGACAAGCCTAAGCTATGTTGTTATAGAAATACACAA
Organism: Diodora aspera; assembly: GCA_031471655.1. Lineage (NCBI taxonomy): Eukaryota > Metazoa > Mollusca > Gastropoda > Lepetellida > Fissurellidae > Diodora > Diodora aspera. The sequence continues at coordinate 8,568 of JAUELE010222207.1, read as the reverse complement.
TCGGATAGTAGCGGATCTATGGAAATCTATCAACGGATATGGAGATAAATTACCTGAATTATGCAAACCTGTCGAAAAGGAAATCAATCTATTCGCATTCCTCCCATCGGAGCCTCCAGTAAGTCTATGAAATTGGTATTATGAAATGAAATGGGTCTTATTGCATGCCATTTAGCATCTGTTAGAGCTTCCCTTGAATGTCCACACAGGGAAAATCCTCGGCTGCAACGTTTGCTGTTAACGAGGACGCATAAGAGAGGAGATTAATCACCTCGATGATTTTAATATCCTGGGTGTTTAATAAATTAGTTAACGCTCAACCTCAGTGTTTTATCACTGCTATGATAAAACTACCGTAGATTGTGCACGACTGTTGGAGTTAGGACAGGTAGACCAGTTCCACATACCCGCAGACATGTGACTTTTCCCGCGGATTCAAGCGGATGTTCTTTGTTGCTATAAAGATACAATTTTACTTCCTAGATTTAGGAAATTAAATAATGTACATTATTAATCAAAATGCATATCACAATAGTTGAGTGTATACATTTCAATAAATATTAAGTGCCTATACTTTGTGGATGATAAAGTAGAAAGATATTTAAATGTTACTTACCACAAAGCGCTGGTCGGGGATATATCCGTACTGTTGGCCATGGTCACCTTTGGTTTCTCAAAAGATGAAAAGTTAATATCAAAAAGTTAAATTTGAATTTTATTTTTTACGTTCCTTCAAGAGGCCTAGCCTAGACTTGTTTATCGTGAGCTAGTCTGACTTAGGGCTCTACAAATAGTCATGGACTAGGACTAATGTCTCAAATGATGCTATAAAATGCTTCATTTTCCAACTACATGTTTTTATTGTCTTGAGATTCTTGAGATTCTTTCTTGAGAAATTTGCTATCAGTGCTTTCTTCTTGGTTCTATTACCAATTCAAACATTTCTCTTGTCGCGTGGTAATCAAGTGCCTTGGTGGCAATTTGGATTATACGTTTTCAGAGTGTCACAAAAAATGTGGATTAGTCAAAACAATCCTAATGAACGGCCTTAATGTACGCACCAAAACATTATTATGAAAACAATTTCAAACTTTTAGCAGACAGGTCCGACGGAACATGTTGACAGCAGAAAACCGAGACAGACAAAAGCGACGAAGTGTTGAGTTTGGACTGAACAGGTCTGAACAAATACTGATTCATATGTCATGAAGCCAGAAAATGGTAAGTTAACCTATTGGTCTATTCTAGTGATGTAAACAAGGTTTATTGAACTCAATGATGAGGAAAGAATAATTCGTATGGATAATGACTCGGATGATGGAACTTCCGAGATGAGATTTGAAATTTGGCTGAGAAAGACATCTTGTACCTTTATACGGTCATATCATTTATAATATATTATATATGGTACCTATGAGGTGTGTTTTACCAATACGATAAATGCGATCCCTCAGAAATTTAAATAATCTTTTTCCTGTTTGTTTTTTGGATCTAGTGCATGACACTGTGACAATGTTACATTTCAAGCAGGTGCGTGTATTAACTTACACTAATGTTGATTGGATAGAGTCAGTACTAGACTTTTGTCAAGACCGTAAGGCTGTAAAGGTCCTTAAACTGTGTAACATTAAAGGCAGGTTATTATTCATGGGAATATCGATGGGTAAACGCAACAAGGTGCCAAGTGCATTTTTGAGTTACAGGCCCCGGTGGCACTATTGTTATTATTATGATGAAATTATGTCATTTTGTCATGTAATAAGTTTTGTATTATACAGTAAATAAGTAACCTATTTAACAAAAAAACCCATATATTATAACAATATGATTTTGCTTTAAATTGTGTCCAAACTTTAAAGTTCATTTTCGCGAAATAAAAAGAATTCCCTTGGCATCTTGTTGCATTAACCCATCGACATATTCCTTTCCTAGCTGTGTGAGGCAGGGCCAAGCAGAGAGGGCTATGTTAGAGTCAGATGTTCAGTTTTCTATGCCTTGACTCGGGGTCTTGACAAACGTCTAAGTTGGTGCCTCATCGGCTTAGAGTTCTCACTGTCTGTTTTCTTATTTTGTGGAAAGATCTTTATCCCAGTGTACAAAGTGTACAGTAGTCATACTTTGTACACCGATCATTGGGGTAATGTGTTTAATATAATTTGGTGCTGAGATAATTATCATTAATCTGTCTCCCAGACCCTAGAGCATACAGAGAAAATGGACCCTGCCCAAGTCTAAATATTTAGCAAGTCTAGGAATTCTCAGTTCGAGGAATATCTATGGGCTCCTTTTCAGAGTTTATTTAAAAATTGTATTATGAACATAATTTTGTAGATTAAGCTTATTTCTGGGACTCAATGTTAGTCTGGGATATCATGTCGGCATCGATAAAATTAAAATATAATTGAAATAATTAGATGAGGTATTGTCGTAAAAGGCAAACGCTAAACTGCATTCGAACACATTGAAAGTGGGTCAAATGACGAGTGGACATGCGACCAGATGGCAGCATATAGTAATTTTTGCAATTAGTTCCAGCTGCATCAAGTGAACTACAATTCTAAAGCGTATCAGTTTTCATAATGTACATCATGGATATGACCAAAAATAGGCCACATGATAATATACAGATATGAAATAATTAGCCCGCATACTATACCATTTTTTTGTTAATCAAACACAACGTCACTTCACGCCATTTTGAGATCTCGCGAGATTACAGACATATGACACTACATGATCGATGGCAAGAATAACATTGTGACACCTGTCAGGTACACGGATTAGCCGAATCTGATCTTCTTCAAACACTGGCAGCAACTGCTACTATTGTCCATCTATGTGGTCAAGAGCCGAATTGGCGACCTCATGAAACCCCAGCATTCCCTAGCTGTAACCTTACACTCATTAAATATTTTATAACATATTGAGTTCACAGCTAAGAAGATAAACGTAGACTTAAAGAATAATGCTTGAATATGAAACTGGGACTCGTCCCTCTCGAGATGTCACTGAGAAATAGATTAAAAACCGATGTTATTTTCTGTTTGGGGTATGAACGAAAAGTTCAATATTTGCTTAGTGTGTATAACGGTAACCTCATGAATATTCATGAGGCGCTCTCAATATTGTTCTGAAAAACAAACACTCCGATGAAATAACTTTTCATCTTATTCATTGCATTCAGGGTTGGGTCGGTGCACGTGAGAGGATTTGAGTGTCGAATAGTTTTCATATAAAACATCATCAATTCTTTAGACTTAGTTTAATAAAAGTCGACTCCAACTCGAGTGCGGACTAAGTCTTCATAAGCTAGGTTTCATAATGGCTCCCAAATATTTTGTCATGCCGGTAATTCTAAACATGGAAAGCGACTTTCAGGTTTTAGTCAACACTATACTTTAAGGAACATCTGCCACATCCTTGCCTAACATTTACTCCTGACTCATACTGGGTCATACACGTAGTCAGGAGTTCAAGTTATTAATATTTTCATATATAGGATCACCTGAGCATGTTTGATTTGGAGTCAGGTGCAAGCGGGGTCTGCCCATTGGCTCATTTGTCCGACAAATCTGCATGGCTGTATCTGCATGGACCACAATTAATTTCCTAGAGGCTTTCGCATACCTTTATCAAAATTGCTACCTCAAAACAAGGAATATATCCACAGTTCATTATTATAACAAAAACATAATAACCTTTCAGTATGTCGACCTGCTTATCAGTTCGCAATATGAGTTCAGTGTATCTGAGCGCTCCTTATTTTACATCAAAAGTAACTCAATTTTAGTCCTTACTTGCATCTAGCAGGAGGTTTAAAGTAATTCAATTATAATAGCCCTCGGTAAGGTTTCATCTTTCAAATAAACTTAAAACTGTGCCAATATTCGAGACCAAAACGAAAATACAGATCTATCAACACGGACTCCAGAAAAACAATACCCGGATCGTGTTGAATTTTTAGGGAAGAGAGTTAACTGCATAGTTTGAGACCATCTGAATTGTGCTGTCCAAAAGAGATATGTCAGGGACATTTAAAAGTAAAACTAGAGATGGGAAAGTATCAAATCTCGTCGATATCTCGCGTATAGTCACATGACCATAATCCATTAAAGAATAATAAATGCTCGTTTCCGAGCAGAAACTTCCTTTAGAATGAATGCATGTATTGTCTGACCAAATGATCTGTCTGACCAATGGGTTGTGGTCGGAGGTTAGTCCTGTCCCACGACTGTGAATGTTTGTTAATTTTATGTATAAAGCCTTTAGCTAGTTTACAAAAGCAAGTCTAGCTAGCTTCTATTCCACACATGAACCTGTGCATTGCAGAAGCCAGTCTTTTGAACGAATATAAATATAATAAAATAATTAAAATATTTCATAGACTATTTTAGTCCAGTCTGAGGTGTCTGCAGAACGTTTTTAAAGTACAGAAGCAGCGATCAGGACAATGTAGAACATTTTCAGTAGAGATCGATGTAAAACATTTTCAGTAGAGATCGATGTAAAACATTTTCAGTAGAGATCGATGTAGAACATTTTCAGTAGAGATCGATGTAGAACATTTTCAGTAGAGATCGATTTAGAACATTTTTAGTAAAGATCGATGTAGAACAGTTTAGTAAAGATCGATGTAGAATTATTTTAGTAAAGATGGCATTGCACTGTAAGGACCAGGACCTCTATTTTCAACGGTGTCTTTGGGAAAACTTGTTGAACTGAGTTGATCTTTTGCCATAACGCGACGCGATGTACAAGAAGCACACCCAGGGTAAAGATAGTTTATGAAAGATGTCGACAGAAAGAAAAGTGAGAGCAGAAGATCCCCATTTAGTTGCCTTGTACAACACGCATGGGATTATTGGAGCCTCAGTATTTTAAATGATCTAATGTTCTTTCCCGGAAGCCCAACGGGGTTACGTTTGTCAAGACCCTAAGCCTGTCAAATTGCAGCATATCTGTAAAATCAGGGGCAGGTTATTATTCCTGGGACAATGTTGGTGTCTTGATAAAAGTCTATCCTTTGTACAGCCAGTTTCTCACTGTTGAGGTATAACTGACAAAGTAGTCCGGCGATGTAAACCCAAACCATGCTTCACGTGATAGAGGTCAAAGGTCATAGTTATCGACATTTCAGGCCAGGTTCGATAACAGGGTTACCAATGATAACAGCCTACTGTTCAGTAAACAGTGCAAGGCGGGACACAGTTTTGTCAGTGGAAGGAAAATATTATCGAATGATGTTATCTAAAGTCAGCATTTCACCCACATACAAACGCAGTATTTCACCCATATATGATTGTTTATACATTGGCTTTCATATATCGCGGTTTCTGAAATTTAGTTTTTCACTCCTGTATATACATGTAGATATTATAAGTATAAATTTATTTAAGTCAGCATCGTGTCATCACTGCCTAATTTCCGTAAACTTGCAATTGTTATAAACTTGACAAGACTTTTACAAGACAAGTAAAAGAACACATCCTCTGTCAGAGAAATCAACGTTGTCTTTTAATAATGCAGCACAAACGTTGCAATTGTTCTGTTAAATACATCTTAACTGGCACGCTATCAAATATTACCCTTGAGGGCAAATATATTTGTTGTATTTAACTTGACTTTCTGAAATCTTTCAGTCATAACAGCCACCAACATAATAGCCACCAAGGTCACCGGGGTCACCGGGGTCAAGTGTTGTGCTATGTTAGCACCAAACAGTAACATTATAACAACTCGAGAAATGAACCGAGATTGCACTATTTTGCATACTGATTTTTCAAAATTTCCTAGGAGAGTATAAAAGGGTCCCCTTGAAAATAATATCTTTGATGAATTATATGTTGTGCCCCCCCCCCCTCTCCTCCCTCCCCATTCCACCTCATACAAATGCTGGGTCCGCCCATGGTATCTCATGTGTCATAAAGAGGACTTGGTGGCCGCAAGTCTAGAATTTTCTCATTCTGCAATTTTGTCAAAAAGCAAAGAGTGCATACTGTAAACAATACAGCAAAACTATTTCCACAGACTGTAGTCATCAACTCCTAATGCTTGATGTTTGTTGCTTAATTAGACTTTTGTTCAGATCCTCATCTCTGTTTGGATCTGCCTTGGAAAGGCAATAGTCCCAGGAATAATAACCTGCCTTTGCTTTTACATATATCTAAGGCACTTTACAGTCGCAAGGCGTTGACAAAAGTCAAAATGATCCTTAGACTGGCTGCAGTCTCTGAAATGTATTATGTTTTCTCCTTTTTATGTATTTTGCATAGAGTATATATTTATTGTAGAGAGCCTTGTCTCCTCGGCCGAATTTAAGACCTGTAATCAGCTATCCCTAGACTTGCATTTCTATAGACTTGCCAAATCTCTTAAGATTAAAAACAATGGGTCTGTCAGACAGACTAGATGATCATTAGCATTTGTTCCAATACAGGTCAACAGACTTTCTTGTATATTTCTGAAATGTTACGTTTCCGTCCTCACACGACGCACTCACTCACTGAATATTGTTGCCAGCTGAATCAAAGCAGAACCATAATCGAAGTATAATGACGTTACATTTTACCGGTCGAGTCTTTAATAGGACAGCCTTGCCAATTATTCAAAACATCTCTGGAGAAGAATGCCTTGAATAAGAAGACATCGCCAATTAATTTTCATAAAGATGGAAGCAAAATAGTAATGGCATTGAACAAATACGCGATAATTGCAAGACTAATATCTCCACTCTTCTCTGTGGGAGGTACCAAAGAAAGGTCCTTTGTCCATTCGCAATATGACACTTTTGGCCCAGAGGCTACGGATAGGCTAAAGAAAGGGGTTGGCCAACCGGAGGGCCATATTTCAAGGGAGTTTATGAAGACAACAAGAGAGGTTCCTTTCTGGGTGATTAGTGATAACATGGAAGCTGTCCAGAAGGGGTCTGCCAGTTCACGGTCGACTTCAGTAATGACACGTTCTGTGTAACGTCGTTAAGTGTAATGACAGTAACAAGACTAGTTATAAAGCACCTAGAGCGATATTTTCACTCGCATCTGGCCAGCTGAATGTCACAAAAAATGTTCATCACAGAGAAACAAATATTGGCTTCTTGAAGGGGCCTTCCATGGCATCTCCGATGTCTGCTGGATGCAACCACTCCTACTCCCCAAATTATCGTTCTCTGAACAAATAATTCAATTCTTTATTAAAGAAGTGTGCCGCAAGTCTGAAAACTCATTTTTGACTCAGAAGACTGGGCAAATGTATGATGAGGCATAAGAGACACAAACCTCAGTTTAATAAATATAGTACACACATCAACACCGAACATTAAAAATCACATAAGTCAACTAAAGCACATTACCTTTGCACTGATACTAACAACATATTCACAAAGTGGCATAGAATTCCAAACCCAAGTAATCGACGAGTTTCAAAATCCAAATATTGAAAAAGGCAGTGGTATAATTGTATTATTATTTCCAGAGAACGTTTTTGTTCCAGTACATTTTGATCTATCTGTGTACGATGAGAACAAATTGTTCCTCTGAGGAATTGGATGGATGATAATCTTGGCCTGAAGTCTTCGTGTTTATCCCTTGCTATCTGTCCAAGCAAACAGTACGTGTATACATTCATATTCTTGATATATTTATTCCCCGCCTTACGAAGTTAACGGGAGATATATAGCAATGGTCTCTTTTCGTCCGTTCGTTGGTTAGTCCGTCACAACATCCGACGGACGAATACGGAGAGTTTATTTGACATACCCGTATAAAATGTAATTGGTACACACACCATTCATGCCCCACAGATGTGCATTTTGCTGTTTTGTAATTTCTGTCATTGTTATTGTTTCCATGGAAACTGAAAGGTCACGTGACAGGTCATGAGGGTCAAATGGCGGTGTATATACATGTAGATGACTGTATTTGCTTTATGTCTCCCAAATAACTCTGGTAAGGAGACATACACCCAGTGTCTGTTGGCAACCCGTAGGCAGTTTGTGCCTTATAACATCATGCTGAGGCATGCTGAAGGAACAATATATTTATAAACTATAGTGATCTACATCTTAATGGCACAGAATGCCGTGTAATCTTTTAATTAGATACGTTATTTAACCATAACCTAATGTCTACATCGGACAAATCGTGTATGAGATTCACATAAAGAACTAAAGCTATATCGGTTCAATAGCATTGTAATTCTTTGGTCTCTATTCATGCCCAAAATAATTACAATTAGGTTTGTTGAAATGTTATTGAGCGTGGACAATAGATACATGATTGGGAGCTTATGAACGGACATGGTGACAATAAGACCGGGAAAGAGGTTACGGATACAACCGATTTACTCTGATTGCTGCAGAATCTGTAACATCGTAAACCATATCAAAATGATTGAATATCGTGTTCTGAATGCCTTTCTGGAGAGAATATATGGCGAAATACTAAGCCCAAATATGTGAAATACATGTATATTGCATATAGGAGGCGCGGTGGCTGCGTGGTAAAGCGTCGGATTTGTAATCTGGCGACCCGGGTTCGTCCCCGGCTCGCGGCGCTGTGTTGTGTCCTTAGA
>JAUELE010222196.1:0-12790 GCA_031471655.1 Diodora aspera | reverse complement strand
CTTTGTTTTATCATGTGTGTGTGCTTTTGTTTTCGGATCAGAACTCTGGAACAATTCAGCATATTTTCATGAAACATGACATGACAAGGACATTGAGCTTGTAGCCCTGTTCGGATGCGTGAGGGTTTTGGTTTTCCTTGGGGACATATGTAAATATATTAATATTTTCAGTTATTAAAACACCCTCTAGTTTGAGATTTTAGTGGTGTCCAAAGGACAATCTGTTAGTTTTTACAACTACATAAGTGACACTGCAACATGAATGTCAGAATCCAGCAAGTCACATAGAGTTGTTTGCAAAAAAGGGGAATTTCAGGAACAAATGATACTTTTACGCACTTTATTTCTGCACATAGTACAGTGCAAATTAAAAATCTGTCCTCATCTCCCTTCATTTCACAGTGCTTGCTAAATTGCTAATTGTAAGATTTTTCCCTCTTGATCTCCAGTCTGATTCTGTGATATCTGAAAAAGAAAACTTTAATCAGTAGTTTTCAAACTAAATTGACTCTGGTCTGCTTGGTCAGGGTGTTGATTTATGATTATTAAGATGGAATATTGTCTGGGGCAGAAAATGTATTAAGAAAGTTGAATTTTTCCCCAACAACAGGACATGGACTGCTTCATCAAGACTTCAAGGTTTAATGACATGATCTACAGCATTTAACTGGACTGCTTCAGCTATTCATGAGTGAATATAGAATGGTAACTGGTGCAAAGAACACACACATTTCTGAATGAAATAAATATGGGAATGCATGAATGAATTGGAACTTTTGGAATAAATATATCTACTTTCAAAGCCCCACCAAGTATGTTTTGAATGGTCTTACAGTGTAGTTAAATGGCAATCTACCCACATTCCAAGAATTTCCTTTTTATATTCAGAACAACTATTAAATATTCAAAATATCTATGATTTAGATTAATGCATCTGTCAAATAAATTTATTCTGGGGGTTGATTTGGTGCTAAAAAATAATTAAAAGGGAGGGCCGCGAAGTGTGTGCTGGGGGGTGGGGGGTGGCGTGGAGGAGAACGTATGATTGAACACAAAATTCAAAAAGCAAATTAATGACTGTCAGTCAAAATAAATGTTCACTAAAATTGCAGTCATGTCTCGCTGACTTACTCACCTCATGAATTCCACGCAAAACGGGACATGAGCACAAAAAAATCAAAAAGATGTTCCAACATTGTTAATAATGTTTTTGAATCGTGTTGTGTCCAGATAACTCTTTTTCAGATACAAATCGCCAATTTTTAGCTCATGGATATAACGCCGTGCATTTGTTACGTCACAAACCCGGAAGTAGTTCAAAAGTAAAATGGCGGGTGCATTCAAACAGTAAATTCGTTCACCTCTATCCATAAAATCTTCCGCCTAAACAAGAGGTAAGTAGCCTTATAACGTATCATTTGAAAGCATAAGAAATATAGAATCTGATGGCTAAGTTATTTTTGTAATCAGCGTAATTAAAAGGCACAGTAAACCAGGTTAATATGAGACTACCGGAGAGAGCACATTTCGTGCCCATTTCGGTGATTCCGTCACATCTGTACGTGTTATTTTTCTTATTCTTGGCTTTGGTTTCTATGATGTATTTACCAATGAAAATGTAACAACAAAACACACGTCCCTATGCAAATATCACAAGCTAACGGTAATATGTCTCAAAAAGGTGGTAGAAAAGGTAGTGACGGAATCACATTGTTTTGTGATGGAATCACATATTTTCGTTATTCCATCACGCAGGATTTGACCGATTGGTCAAAACTACTTTCAAGCCTTACTATGTGCTATCAATATAAGTATTTCTTTTGGAATATTCACATGTAATAGTACCTAATTGATGATACTTCTTCCTATCAGGTGTGATGGCGAAAACTGCTGCAGAGAGACAACAGGCTAGAAGAGAGCGACTAAAACAAGACCCAGGGAAATATGAAGCACATAAAGCAAATGATCGAGACAGAAAGGCTGAGAGGAGAGTTCATATGACTGAAGAAGAAAAAGGGGCTCTTAGAAAGCGAACCAAATTGGCCATGCGAAAATGTCGCATTAAAAGGACGTTTTATACAGAGGAGCCAAACGATGAACGTTTTACACCATACAGATGCAAGGCATCTGCCGGCAAAGCAAGACACAGAGCTGTCCGTTCACTGCCTAAAAGCCCCCGTAAACGAGCATTCGTAGTTAAATCACTTGCCAAAGAGTACATCAGCGGTATTGTTCATGATATGAATCCTTCCCCATCACGTGGATTGCTACAGGAAGATATTGACACCATCACTAACTTTTATCTCAGCGACTCCATCTCAAGAGTTATGCCTGGTAAAGCGGACACCATAGTTCTAAGAAGACCTAATGAACCAAAGAAGACTGAGACTAAACGTCACCTGACCGTCACAATCTCTGAAGCTTACCAACTCTTACTTGCTGAACACCCAAATATATCTGTTGGTAAATCAAAGTTTGCCGAGTTGCGACCGGCGCATGTTTTGCTATCTTCCAAGATGCCACACAATGTGTGTGCATGTCAGTACCACGCCAATATCATCCTCATGCTTGAAAGCCTTCACAGAAAGATTCCAGGGATACCTCTTTATTCCCGGACAGAATTCCTCCCAATCGTTGTCTGTGACGTAGATAGTGTTGTATGCATGATGAACGACTGTCCAACCTGTAAAGATGGAGTGCTCCTGGAGAACTTGATGGAGACGATTCCAGAGAAGAATCAAACCATCCAGTGGTATCGCTGGTCGAAAAAGGAAGACGGCTTTTTGATAAAAGAAAGCCTGTAGTGGAGTTGTGGATGAGGCAATAAGTGAACTGAAAGGCCAGCTTCCGAAATTTCTATGGCACGTTTTTATCAAGCACAAGCAAGCGAAGGCGTATGAAGAAGACAAAACACGGGCTTCCCAATCTTCAAGTTCGTTCTGCTTCCTGCAGATGGATTTCGCTGAAAACTATACCTGTACTTTTCAGGACGAAATTCAATCTGCACATTGTGACAATATACACCGTTATGATTCATCACCGTACCCCAACTCGCTCCATAGTAATTGTTGCAGGCCAGCGAGATCATGACAAGCGATCTGTTACAGCATTCCTCGTGCGTCTCCTCGATCTCATTGTCCACGAATTGCCAACAGTTAAGGTAGTGGACATATGGACAGATGGGCCAAGTAGTCAGTTTAAGAATAAGTACATCTTTTCTTTGTTGGTCCAACTTCGTGAAATGTATCCGTCAACAGTTCTTCGTTGGAATTTTACAGCCACAAGTCATGGAAAGGGTCCAAATGATGCTCTTGGTGGAAATGCCAAACGGATCGTTCACAATCGAGTGATGACACGAAAGGACATCGTCACTGATGCAAAGTCATTTCTCAAGGCACTGCATGCTGCTGAAACGAACATACAGGCCATATTGATGTCAAGTGATGACATAGAATTGCAATGCAAACGTCTTAATGTTGATGCTCTCTGGAACCAGGTACCCACCATGCCAGGATCACTGAACACTCATTATGTTCAAGTGTGCACTACTGGAATTGAACGGCGATGGTACAAAGCAGACACAATCATCCGAAGAAATGATATGATTTCACCAGTTCTACCCAACCCTGATGTCGAGCCAGTCCCTGATGTTGCCATCAGTCAGTCGGAACCAGCTCCTGACTCCGTCCTAGAGAAAGAAGAGGATATATCTCCTGCTCTACCAAGCCCTGACGACCAGCCCATGCCCGATGTTGCAAACAGCTCGAACCACCTACCATCTTTGTCCCCTGCGTCTTATGCACAAGTTCTTGACGCAGCTCTATGCATCACATCGTCAAATGTATCCATTGCAAATTGTACCCAGGGTACTGGTTCCTCCAAAACTACTAAGCCATGCAAACAGAGAAAAATGAGTAAGCAACCTGTTAAACGGAGCTTAAAGGGTAAGACTAAAACTACCAATTTTAAAATGTTGCGTGGGCCATGTTCATTACAGATGAATTACTACTGCATCTTTTGCAACGAGCAGTATGTTGAACCTGTAGCAGAAGACTGGATCCAGTGTGATGAATGTAAACAGTGGGCACATGAGAGTTGTACTGCATATGAAGGCATTGGGGTATTTATTTGTGATGAGTGTGAGTAGACCAGTATCTGATTGATCATGCTTATTGAAAGTTGGCCTAAGACTGTTGAACTACATGTACATGTATATATTTTGAAAGGTTTTCAGGATTTGAACTCGTTTTTTTTGCAGAAATGTCTGCCTTGATATTGAGTTGTTGTTAGTGTTAATGTAGCTGTTCACTCGTTGGAAGTTTTCCCACAATGAGTCGTTTATCTTTAAATTGTTGAAATTCAAGTTAAGAGGTGATTTGTCAGTTGTTGAGAACTGTTTTAATGATTCCGTCACAAAATCAAAGAGGATGAAAAGATTTAACAAGGGAAGCGTTTAATAATAAAAACTCGATTAATGTTTCAAAGAGCAAATAAAGACATGTCAGAATTATCTTGATAAGGTATGTGAACTATTCCATAATTTGCAATAGTGCTCAGTGTTGTGGGTCGAGCAGGACTGGTGATTCCATCACAAAATTATGTGATTCCATCACGCTAATTTGATACAGAAAAAATAATATTTCGGAAGTGGTAACACTGCAGATATAAAAGAAATAGTAATGTCTTTCCTGTGACCTAAGAGGTGATATACTCAGTAGTTTCATAAAATGTTCCATTGAGCAGAGTTTTTGAAATAAAAATCGTTACTTGCAAACGTTGTCTTTTTTTCTGTGATTCCATCACACAAGTTGCGGAAAAGAATGAAGAATGTATTTCAGTAAAAAGCCCTAGTAAATTTATTTTAAACAAAGCAATGGGCAAGTTGAATTGGGATGGATACTTAGTGACTGATGAATATCAGCAATCAGGCTAAGTAGTTGCCTAAGCACAGCTGAAATTGTGTGCAAATGGTGATTTCGTCACGCTGGAATTCATGACCTGAGTACCAATGCATGTCTGAACGTTGCTTGTACTTGTAGAATATTAATTGTTATTGCTGCTGTGTTGTGAAGAAAGAAGATAAATGACTGTTTATTCAGTGTTGACACGATCTCGCACTCCGTGCGTCGTCTCTCACACGTCGGTACACAAAGGGACATCACTCTCACTGCGGGTTAAATCCCTTCGATCACGAAGTTTTTGCTTGGGGTGTTTTTGCTGTCAAGGCATCGAATGCTGACATAGATCTTATTTACCGAAGCACCATTTTTCGGGTCTGAAATCGCGCAGCGCTCGCCTGACGAATTGGTTCGACGGTGTAACCCGTTCAAAGGTTGCAAAGTGAGGAATTGAATAGCGCCGAGGCATTCTGGCGTCAGTGAGTGTATCCAAAACTCGTGATATGTGCTGGAAAACTCTCAGTTTTGGAGGAGACCTTTCTTCATCTTCGTCAGTGATGCTAAAAACATATGCGTCGCCATCTTGAATAGAAACTACGAACGAAGTGAAAGCTTAACGAATGGTCCAGACCGATCGTTAAATGTACGAACAAAATAGCGAACGACAAGTTTACGAACGCTTTGTGGAACGGCTAACGAACGACTTCGCTATTTAACGAACAGTTAACGAACGATTTGAGCTAACGAACGCTTTGTGGAACGGGGCCCTGGTCGTTGAAGGTTACAAACAGACATGCTGCAGAGTTGTAACATTAGCTTGTCAAGCATGTAGCATTGATTTCAGCCAGGGCGATGCCTCGCTGTATGAAATACTATTTGCTGCATTCTGGCTGTGCTGGACTTTGTGTTTTGATTCCCGACTCAGAGAATTAATCTCGTCAGGGGAATTTCCATCTGATAATTCCGTGGATCTGCAGAGTCTAAAACCCTCATGTGTCTTGTTGAGCACGCAAAGGTTGAAGTTTTGCATTCTTGAATTGCGGGTCGAACTGTTTGAGATCCTTCTTGTGTACGTTTCTGCAGATTCGATGACTTAGAAAGCCAACATTACACCGTTAAGTTGAATCAGCAGATGTTCAGATCGAAGCTCAAGGGTAAGACACAACCAGCTTCTTTGAAGTGTATTCAAACACATCGTGTTCTCGTCTTGTAGCGATTAAATTAGACATGCTTCAAGGGAAAGTGTTTGTCCTTGAGTTTAGTTTACTTTTTGTCTCGTCAAAGGGCTTAACTTATTTCATTTCAGAGTCATCTAGGCTTGTAGGCAATGCCGTTAAGAGCATGAACTTCAGAAAATGCATCGTTATCCAAAGAGGTTTTTTTAATTTCGGTCCTTGCAAGAATGGAGGCGACTCCTAGTTTGTATAATGCGTTTGATAGTTGGATATTTTAACTCAATTTTAACACACTGTTGTTTTGTTTCTATTCTTCGTCGATCTGTTTGCCGCGTTTGTGCAACACAGTCGTGGTCAGGAAATACTTGAAGCTGAACCACGACCATCTGTTTTAATATACGGAATAAATACGATATACATAAAAAACATGAAATGTTAGCAAGAAAAGTGGAAGCAGAAGGTTCTCTCTTAAGTCGCCGTGTACCGAAAGTCTTTGGTCACTAATCATGCATGTTATAAAGTTCAACCATCTATACATTCGCCAATGTGTGCATACTATGTATAATGATTATGGCAGGGCGAAACGCAAATCATGACTTAAAAGGGATGATCTGACTATAACTCTTCCGATGGTCTTGTCACAGTGCGATAATAGTCCTCTTCGTCATACGTTGCTAGCAAATGAAGTGATTAAATGAACCAACATAAATCAATCAGGGCAATCTGATTATTTATCCAAACGTGCTCTATTGCTGTCAGCGTTCCATTGTGTGACCTGCGACCACATTGAAATAACCGGTCCTATTCAGTAAAAAAAGGTGACACTCAGTATGATGTCTTATCATATCTTTATAGGTCTCTATCTTGCATTCAGATGTGTGAAGTGGCGGATGATGATAAGTGTAAAACCGGAATACAGATATCCTCGGCTAGACGAAAGATGCATATACATACGGTGTTTAGATTTTCATTCAAGGGTTAAGCATCCGCACGTTCCCTTTCATATGTGTGCTAGTTTCCGTCATGTTGGAGTTCTGTCACTTTCCGTTATGTTGGATTTTAGTTCTGTTAGTTTTCCGTCATGCTAAAATTTAGTGGTCAGTTTTGGTTATGTTGAATTTTAGTTCTGTCAGTTTTCGTCATGTTGGATTTCAGTTCTGTTAGTTTTCCGTCATGCTGAATTTTAGTTGTCAGTTTTCGTAATGTTGGATTTTAGTTTTGTTAGTTTTCCGTCATGCTGAATATTAGTGGTCATTTTTCGTTATGTTGGATTTTAGTTCTGTCAGTTTCCGTCATGGTGGGTTTTAGTTCTATTAGTTTTCCGTCATGCTGAATTTTAGTGGTCAGTTTTCGTAATGTTGAATTTTAGTTCTGTTCTGTATTTCCTTTTCGAAAAAAAAAGAAAGTTTAATATTAAAGATTCTAATGAGTCCTCTGATGTTGTCATGGTTGTTGTAAAAACCGCAGAAAAACGTTACCTGAGATATATATGTGAAGATGTCTAGATCTAGATCTGAATATTCTCCAGTAAGCTCCCATAGATTAACCACCTTTCTACTGCAATTGGATGACAGCGTTTAGTACTTTTGGCGTTGTCTTATTATCTTACCATTGGCTATATTATTGCTGTCATTACGTGAAATGCCAGGATATTCTCAGATTGTAGTTTGTATTACAAATATACCATTATTGTGTAACTAAATCTGGATACTATCATTGTGAAAATGTCAACCACATGATAATTCGTGATCGAAACTTTCTCCTAATTCTTCACAAGGCGGTGTCTTATCTCCAATGAGTTTAATGTAACATTTCAACACAGTGTCTTGAGCCAATCGCACTGAATGTCTGACATCAAAGGCATTAATAACCATTGATAATTATTTGACTCACAACAGTGTTGTAGTATCTGTCTTGAACGCTTGAGGTTATTTCTATCCTTTCAATGTTTATCAAATAACGCCCCAATAAATAGGTAAATCGGTTGTAATACAGCTACAGGACTGTCACTCTTCTCTGGTGCTAAACAATTCTTGGTCTGTAACCTAATTCTCCTGGAAATTAAAAAACGCCAAGAGCCAAATACACTTGAGACGGAACATTGTTTTGACGTAATGAAATAGACCCACATTCAGAGTTATCTCTAGAACACAGAATCCAACTGAGAGAGACTTACGAAGTAACGCAATGTGATGTGGCTAAAGTTTAAACATATTCTGGGCTTTCAGTTACCCGACCCCTCCTCTACTTATGGCGCCGAGCCTATTAGAGTTTGGTGGAATGCAAAAATCATCCTGAGCAGTATCCGACCCGCCTACTTTGAATTTTGAAAAGGTGTAGTAGGAACCACAACATTTTTCATTGATATACCCATGGAGAACATTGTTTGAAGATGGTGATAGAAACAGGCCTAACAGAGTCTCATTTCAACTGTATGGACAATTACATTACTACTTCAGAGCCTTACTCACTGGAACTCTTGTCAGTCTGCATGGTCATACGTTGGATGTGGCGAACCTTGTAGATCAGTGCATAACTGTATCCGTTTATATCCATATTTCATTAATATACGACATTGCACAACAAACTGAGAAAATGCTAGAATATTCAATACAGTCCCACAAATGTCTTCTACAAAGGTGTATAAAATATCATCCTGCATGAACCAGTGTGGCATGATTTGTCTGTGTTCCGTCCTATACTGTTAGGCATAAATGGTAGGCGTCAGTGTAGTTGGCGTCTGAATCAATGGAAGGTTAGGAGAAGAAAGAGCTTTGAGATCTTGGGATCTTCAAGTGGTGTGCGCCAGAAGAACACAAGAGGAGAGGAAAGCACAGAAGGCGCCTCGGTTATTAGACCAATCGGATCACTTCTATTAAACAAGGCACCAATCGGATCACTTCTATTTTACGAAGTGCACGAGGTGTCTTGCCTCCTGAACGAGCCGAAGGTTCGCAACATGGAAGCGAAAAACAGACCGGCAACCAACAGTTTAACATCTCACAGCTGGGTCAGTAGTACTATAAGAGCGCCGACATTAATTTTGGATATTTGGTCAAATCTTCAATGTTTTCCTTTCTGCAAACGACACTGAGAACGATACATCTACATTTAAATATACACCGAACACGATTGATACAGAAAACATACAGCATATTTATCACTTTTGCAGACTGTTCAACGTTCATAATTCTTAAAAAGTGTATTCACAAATGTCATGATATATACATTGTTACGTTCCACTTAATATGGGTTATGGTGAATACTGTACATGTATATATCTTGAACAACCTGTCATGCACGCAACACGTGATCGTCTATAACCCAAGGCACTTAATCTGCAGGAAATGTGCGGTTATAAGCTTGGCGATGCCCTCAACATACGTCGTGAATCAGTTGAAAACTTCATGGTGCGTTTGGAAATATGAGCAACACTTTTGATTAAATTATTTGAACTATCAATTGAAACCTTTGCTGTTGATATTGATATCAAATGAAACTTTAATTTGTTCTGGGAGCCAGACTTCTGCTTGAGAGTAAAGAGATTAAGTTTTGGGGTTTTTTTCGTTCCCGATTAACTATCTGATCGTGAAATGTAGGAATGTATATATTCTTCATGTTGGTATAGTATAAGATATTATATCAAACGAATTTAAGTATCAAATTAGAAATTAAAATTACACCTTTATCAAGGAGCCTGATAGTCTGATCGTAACGTATAAAACTATGTGACTTTTTAATCGAAGACGATGCCACTGACGCAAAAACATATAAAAAAACATTCTCATATCGTTTGCTTTTTAATAAGATAAAACTATTTGCGTGTCTTCCTTGTATGTCAGTTCTGTCACGACAATGTTCTGTTACGATGCGATAAACCACGATCGCATTGGTTGTGATATACTGCATGTAGTCAAGGCTTAACTGAAATTTAAAGACGGTTTTAATAAATCAAAACTGGGATTTGGGACAACGTATAATGTAGTTGTTTGTTTTGATTTGAAAAGAATTGTTTATGGGAGCAGTGGATAATGCAAATTGTAAAATATATTGATTTGTTACTTGGCTATCGCATTTTCCGAAGGCACAGTCCGTTGGGCAGCTCTTAGTGTTGATGCCCTTCTTATATATTTAATCATTTTAGTATGTACGAAAATATAAAACGGGCGAATTTCGCCGAACCAATTTAATTTCTGGGTCTTTTTAGGCGGCAAAAGTCGGGAAAATGATTAGAAAATTTAGCAAAACATTATTTTCAACTTTTTCATAAAGTGACTGACCAATCGGTGATTCGAATCCCTGTGGGTAGAAGAGAAGCACGGGAATGATACGGATGAAACTGAGGATGACAAGGGTAGTAAGAAAGAAAGGGATTTTGAAGAAGAGAACGATGAACAAGATGAGAAAGGATGGTGGTGGAGATGACGAGAAGGATGAAAAACTGGATGAGTACGAGTATGTCCAAGACGAGGATGGATGATCAAGAAAAGAATTATGAAGAGGAGGGTTTTGAAAATAAAAATAAAATTATGGAGACGAGTGGGCGAAGAGAGTGTCCCAAAGAGTGGGGAAGAGAAGGTCAGAATGATCAGGATGAAGATTAGGATAGTAACGACGAGTATTATGAAAATGAACATGAAAGTACATGTAAGTGGAAGAGGAGGTTAAATATGTATAGGATGAAGACGAGGAGGATGAGAATGATCACGTTGACGAGATGATGACAATGAATGCTGAAAATGAAATAATGAGATAAAAATCGTTCAAGAAAAACCGTATTAATATTAAATAAATCACCAGAAACCCATTCTTAACTAAAGATCGGATGCTCTTCACCCAAGATCGGACACTTTCACAGAATTTCACGTGACACATCCAGGACACTGAATGTGTTTTAAAGGCCATCATAAACACTAGGTTTATGTATAATATGCAAAGGAATATATTATGGAATTTGCTCTAAAAAATGGAATTTTATCAGTCACAATCACCAGAAACGCATTCCTTACCAAACATGTAATCGGATTCTTTGGCGCAAAAGATCAGGTGGCACATCAAGGACATATTATATTACACAGACCATCATAGACACTAGGTTTATTTATGTATTTTATCAAAAGGAATATTTTATGAAGGCTTGCTCGCTGATCATAATGGACCACTTTCTGTTTTAGTAATAACCAGCATAGATGACGTTTAGGAAGACTGCTGGAAACGCTGATGACATTTGAGGCAGAGCACACAAGGTTAGTTAGTACCGACACGGGCTCAATAACTCGTACTTAATCACTTGACCCAGAAACAGATTGTATCTATTTCTGTTTGCCTGCTGGCATTTAATTGTTCGCGCAGCGCGTACAGTGATTGGAGTATTTCTTGTTTGGATGTATTCCTCAATTCTACAGATTCATCATCCATCGGCAGTTCTTTGGTCCTACCATGTCTGAGTGAAATGTTATATAGCGGTTCTGTATCTGACAGGGATAGAAGATTATGCAAACATCTCTGAGATAAGATGTCTAAGATAAAATATCTTGGTAATGTTGCGGTGAGGAGTCTTAATCCTCGCAGTGATTTAGTTTCCACAGGAAAGGAACCTTATTAAATGCCCGGCCCCGTTTTATGAAAGAATCTTACCGATGCAACCTCATAAACAACGTCTTAACCCACATCTAAACGAGTTTTATCTTTTTACAAAGCCCTCCTAGATGCACACAACAAATACATATGGGCCAGTCTACCAAGTAACAGTTTAGTTGAAATATACTGACGTGCAAAAGAAACGAAATCAAGTTAATTCAATTATTTTCTCTTACGTCTTTATGTCATAGTTGATCAAAAGGATGCTTGGATTGCAGTGAGTGTAATTTGATTGATATCATGTCATTGATAAAACCCCTAATCTTGCAGGGATATCTTTTGCATATCTAACGCATGTCTGAATTTATTGAGCAGTCTCTAAAAAAATAAAATTATCATTTCTTTTACACGTCAGTATATTTGCTGGAGGTTCTGTAAGTGTTAGTTATATCAAGCACATCCTACAAAGATGAATTGAATTCAGTTGAGGTTACGTTTTTTATCAGAGGATAAGATTTCATTTAAAACTTGATGTACGATTCAAATCGAGAAACAGTAAGTACATTGAATATTTCAGGCATTAAGGTTATGGAAGATTATGATTGTGGTGCATAACGATTATCCGGACATGTTGGTCTCGAAGCAATACAACCATAATAATTGTTCAAAATCCTTATCGTGTGTGTGTTTTCATTGGAAACGTACAACGGTGATCAACATAGGTCAGGGTGTCCTCGAAATGATCAAACATCGGGAACTGCGCAACATATGGAAACAACTAGGGAGAATCTCAGCCGGTCTTGCTTCCAAATTATTGTAAAGTATAAATTCAGCATAATCTTACCTTGAGCCAGTAACTATTCCTCTTGAGGAGTAATCACATATATAAATGCTGCGTAAATAGAGAGGTAATCACAGATATAAATGCTGCGTAAATAGAGGGGTAATCGCGGACATAAATGCTGTGTAAATAAAGGAGTAATCACGGATATAAATGCTGTGTAAATAGAGGGCTAATCACAGATATAAGTGCTGCGTAAATAGACGGGTAATCGCGGACATAAATGCTGTGTAAATAAAGGGGTAATCACGGATATAAATGCTGTGTAAATAAAGGGTAATCACGGATATAAATGC
>JAUELE010222185.1:0-12791 GCA_031471655.1 Diodora aspera | reverse complement strand
ATTGTAATAGCCGTCTTTACTGTATTCACTGTAAACAGGCAGGGCATAGTTCTCTATCACAAAAATGCCCTACAAAAAAAAATGCAACTTAATACAAATATTTCTGGGCCCTGTCAACTTCTGGGTAATCAAAACCAGACACAAATCTCACTATCTCCAAGCAGACCGGGGTCGTCAACCCCTCAAAAGGACTCTTCCTCGGACTGCTATCTCTCTTACTATATAAAAGAACATAAACAAAATAATACTTCAATCGCACAACTTTACTCTAAAAAAATATAACGTGGTCGTTTTCTGTTCATGGTCGTTTTTGATTTTTGATTTTTTTTTAATCCGGATGTTCTGAAATACCGATTACGAAGGAGTACGAACTCGCTCGGGGTACGAAATTGCCGTATCCCCTGAAAAACACAAGAAAAACCTCTACAATGTTTACCAACTATTCCACATTAAGTTAACAGAAAATATAATTCAAATTCTTACCGTTTTTTTTTGGTTTTGGTTTTACTGTTTGCAAGAAGGTTAATTACAACTAGATCTATAGTTATCAGATAATGATCATATTTAATTACGATAAGATGTGTTTTCCTTTGGCTTTTCTGTGTACATTTCCTATTTGATTTTATAAATATTTCAAAATAGGTTACACCATAATATAAATACTTCTACTGACAGATTTATTTTATTCATACAGATAGTTCACAAGGTAATAGTCACATGTAGAAGCTGGTGCTCTCACTGATTTTTCTTTAGTGATGTGTTGTTGGTCGTTTATTGCCTACTTAAGTGTGTATAGATTGTGTTTAAAAAAATAATATTTGTTGGATTTAGACAATAAATTGCAATAAAACCTCGATGTGTTTTGTGTTTTTTTTTGTAACGGGTCAGTTGAAGTCATCGGGTCAATGAATACATGCCGTCGTTCACTGAACCGAACACAAATCGTTATCAGTTAATAACGGCATAAATGAATAAATAATACTACCTATTATTGTGACTTTCATACACAACACATTTGCATCGTTTCCAATAAATCACTACCACTGCTATCTTATTTACTATTTAATACTACTACATGTACACTCTCATCACCGTACTCGCCAATCGCTTGTCGACGTTTTAGCTAGACCGCCGACTGGGAGACGGCGAGGGCACCGCGGAGCTTAAAATAGAGTAAACTAGAGTGTCATATCCTGTTTGAGACGTTTTAGTAGATTGCGAGTTTTGAAAAAGTCGCATAGTCGCAAACTCGATGGCCCGAATTAGCCACCATATGTATATCTGTCACTTGCACGATAGCGGCATATAAGTAACCACACTAAATGGTCTAAAATAATTTATTTTTCCGAGCGCTAGTTTTATAATGGAGAGTGACGTGATTCCGCGAGATAGTTTTATAATGGAGAGTGACGTGATTCAGAGAGATTAATTTTGATTTCGATGCGGTGATTTAGCCGTTACGAAATAAAGAACCATTTATGTCTGGAACCATTTATACCTGTAGCGTGTCAGTAGTTGTATTCCGGCGCTTAGTTTAGGTATCATACCTTATCTGGAACATTTGTACCTGTAGCCTGTCATGAGTTGCATTCCGGCGCTTTGTGTAGGTATTATAACTGGTCTAGACACATATGTACCTGTAGCCTGTCGGGGGTTATATTCCGGCGCTTTGTGTATAGGTATTATACCTTGTCTGGAACATTTGTACCTGCAGCCTGTCAGGAGGTATAATTTTGAACTGACAACGAAATTTGACAAGTTACCAATGGCAAACTTGTCATTGGTAACTTGTCAAATTTCGTTGTCAGTTCAAAATTGCTGCACTGGCCTTCGGTCATTTTGATCAGTCCCTTCCGGCTTATTTGTCAAATTTACCTCCCCACTTACCAAACCATACACACCCTCCGGTCTTCCAATGAGAAGCTCCTAAAAATCCCCAAACGCAACCTTAAAGGATATGGTACAGATGTTTCTTTTAATAGTGGTGTTACATGGTCATACTTATTTGCGGTTCTGCAAAATGAGACGAGCTGCACAGTTCTGTACTCTTTAGAGGTATTTAACTGACGTTCTGAATGTCACGTCCATGCTACCAACGTTAGAAGACATGTCGTTCACCAAGTACTCTGGGATGCACATATAAAGGCCAGATTTACTGATTTTGGTGACAAAGTCAGGCTGTGTCAGTTGGCGATTTCTTATAAACGTGTCTTTTGTTGAATATTTTTCGCAATGCACTTTTTCATTTGATGTTGATCGTTCCTTTTCTGAAGGTATATCACCCACACTCATATGCCTGAAGGAAAAACCACAATCACACCTCTTAATTGGTAGGTCACACATGAGTATTTTTACTTATGCGTACATGTGTCCTGTCAACGGATTTACAGTATAAATACTTCAGAAGTAAATTAGCATCACCTAAAGTATATGTAAATGTATTGGCTATGCACATAATGTCAATGTGAACAGAATTGTCATTTACTCCTGTAAGCAAATCAATTGTATCAAGTATAAAAATAGTAAATTCGTGCATCATTCCTTTAAAATATACCCGACGTCTTGTGGTCTGGAGCCATTGGTCATCATCAAACGTCTCCTTCACAGTATACATCCACTGATCATTAGATCTTTCCAACATTTATATTATTTGTGTGAGACGATCCCAGAGAAATATGGGAAGTCCTGTTTCTTTTGAAGTAAAGTAGTCTGTTCAAGTGGAGATAGTACACCAACATTTCAGATACATGGGCATATTACAACTAGTGCAGCTGTACATGTATTATGTAAGTATTTTGAAATCTTAAAGCCCACCATAAACATACATCTATTTTCATTGGACTCGGTTTAACATTGTCTCACTGCTAGATTTAGTTTTTATAAAAGAGTTTTTGTTACGATTTTAAAGTTTTCGATCGACACCAAAAAATCCTTAATTTTCGATTTTTCATAAATATGAAGTCATGTATCGACAATTCACTTCAATTTTGATGAATAGACGACAAGTGAAATATGCTTTGCAGCAAGGAAACACGAGTTATCTCTTCCTAGTTCAATTCCCATTTGGCCTTAGTAACATTTACCATTTCCTTACCTGAAATGCGTATATGAAATATGCTCCAGCGTATCTTTAGGCTCGACGTCTCTTAACTTTTCAAGCTCGTGACTGTGCACGTTGTACGAGGCCAACTCAACTCACAAATAATTTATCATTTTTGTGAAAAGAATTTTGAACACAATTTACTCCCTGCCACTGAGGTAAGACATACTCCAGTTCCCGTACCTCAGTATCGATGTTCATACACTCATGCTTTTATGTGTTAGGCACAATGTAGGATATACATGTACATGTACTTGAAGGTCTCCAGAAAATGCGAGAAGTTACAAAGAAAGTAAAAAGGAAAAAACCCCAACAAGTATTATCGTATTTTCTAACGTCAGGGTCGAACAGCGCTATAGAGTCGGATGTGGGAAGTCCTGGTTACTGATAAGCGCTTTCAATCAAAATGAAAATCCATCATTAAACCTTGAATAATATTTTCCACCTTGTGTCCACAGTAGTTCCGAGCTTACACGACACGAGCTCAATTTGGGTTCCTAGCCGTTTTGAACGATCATGGACACGGTTTTCTACAAGGAGGAGGATGTTTTTATAAGAGAGCCGACCAGCACTGCAGAGAACACGGACACAGATGATGGGGGACCGGTAAAACGTGCTCACTGGGACCGGAAGCTCGAATTCCTCCTGTCCATTATTGGATATTCCGTTGGAGTGGGAAATTTATGGCGGTTCCCCTACGTATGTCTCCGGAATGGTGGCGGTAGGTATCAATACCACCAAATAACACATATGACACATATAAGTCACATATTAACACTGTATGAATCATAAGCCACTAAATAACAGTATGTGACATGTAAGTCACCTTGTATATAGCATGTACGCCACCATGTAACACTAAGAGTATAAGCCACTCGTAGAACAATCTATGACTCATGAGCTACACAAATAACCATATACGTGGACTACCTTCTACTAATATAATATGACAAATAGGCCATCATAAAACACTATTTGGTACATAGGCCACTCATAACACTATATATAGGTCCATTCTAGAAATCATCAACACATCATTGGAAACTGGACATGTCTCTCCCATGTATGACACTATTTGACACAATAAACACTATTTGAAACATGAGTCACCATAAAGGAATACTAGTATGTGACATATAAACCATCACATAACACTATGTGACACATAAGTCATCACGTAACACTCCATGACTTTTAAGCCCCCATACATACTGTATAAACTATAAGCTACCATTACACTAATAACAACCTTGTATAACAGAAGTCATCGACATCGGAGATGATGTGTAGAATGTACCCTTTATTGGGTTACTTGACGTTGAGTAACCCCATATAAGTTATAACACAATATGACATGAACCACCATATCGCACTATATAACAAATAATTATAATCACATAATTATAGGATATATAACGAGTGACCCGTTTCATATCAAGTTATGTCCCAAGGGACATAAACTTGATATGAAACGGGGCACGAGTTGTGTATCCTATTTATTATCCATAACCAATTTTCATATAATACGACAGAAAAACAACTGCAAAACTCGCCACTTTTAGAGGAATTTTGACGTGTGAGTTTACAAGGCCTCTGTGACGTCATTGCATTGTGACCGCATTACCGTGACGTCTTCAGTTTGAACTCATTCGCCTGAATAAATAGTTTGTAGTTTCTGCGAAGTGTTCCATGCCAAAAACATTTTGTTTATAACTTTTAATCAACGATCAAAATATTGAAGCTAAATTCAAAGAGTTTGTCAAGTACAAGTGTTAATTCATGCTGGTAACTTCACATGTGACACTGTCATCGTCAATTTTCATCCGAGGAAGAATCACTGAAAACTATTCGTCGCCGTGTCAAGGTCGTATATTGACCAATCAGATTGCGTTCAGGTGTTATGTACCTCAAGGTGGATATCAAAAAGTTATGTTACCTTGTTCTCTTTTCCCTTATGGATAATAATGATAATTATCTATCACATTGTTTCTGTTCAAGTGATCTAACAATTGTAGTTTCACTATACACAGTTGATGATTTATACAGCTGCAACACCTTGCACATATTTGGCAATAATTGTGATGGAACGTTGGTGCAACGTCGTACTTGCAGCCTGATTTTATGAAGTGTCGATGGGATTCAGATTGCCTCCCCATTAGTTTACATGACTGCCCTTTGTTTTCAAATTGGCTGGTAGCGCAGCCGTTGAGTGTGTCAACCGGACATATATAGCCTGCACTATAGTGCGAATCCTTTAATATTTACTTATTTCGGTACGATGTTATATCCAATATCTGTCAGCGAGGAATCAATATAGTCTTCAATATGTATTTGTGAGTTTCAATAATTTGAATTGTGACCGTGAATTGTATGTGTTATACTCAGCGGATTGATAGGTTTGAACCTCGGACTAAAACGTGTTTTTGTTTTTCTTCAGTTCTTACCACTACAATGTATCTGCCTGTCATTAAAATGAAGAAGTGGAATAAGTGCATTGCATCATGTTAACTACATGTCTGTTTATTGTGGGTGACAGAATAATAATATTTCTTCAAATATTATAATTCTGAATATTGTTGTCGTTGTCATGGTGACAGACTTGTTATGTGTTGAAAGTAGTCAACAATGGCAGGGCTACCTTCCCTGTAATGAATGCCATCAAATCATGTCAGAGATGTGTTTAAACTAAGGGCGAATAACTCCTTGAGGGTATCCACTGGATAAGGATTGGCCGCAGATAGTATTGGGCCTCTGTTTTTTTGAAAGATTTTTTGCACTAGAGTCTAACGTTTATGCATAAGCCGTCTTTGTTATGTCTAAAGTTTGATAGGCTTCCCGAGCACGAAATATACTTGGTGCATTCTGTGTTAAATAAATAACATAAACTGTAGATTGAACATTAAAAAAGCGTTTGCGTAAATAAATAACGCTATATCCAACTATGTCATGACAGAATGAGAAGAATTTATGTTGTACTCGTACCTACTGATAACCGATTTGAAGTGAAACGTACCAATGTATACAAAGGACTGCTAAGACTTTTCCGAACGCGCTTGTTTTTACTTAATTGTCCAGGGGTATTTAGAGATGTGCTAATGTTAGAGAGCGGATGAAAGTAATAAATAGGCTATGTGTTTTGTGTATCAATCGTGGTATGTAAATAATAATTGTATGTATATGTATCGTTTCAAAGAAATCATAGACTTTGACCATGTATTCAACTTTAACAATTACCATGTAATATATTTTTTATATTTTCTTTTGCTGCACTACGTGTATTTGTGAAGCTCAATATATTTGTAAATATTATATTGGATTATAATATCATTCATCTGCTTTATCATTAATTCATCGCACGTAAACACACTGGATCTGTAACAACAGTGATAAGTTGCATATTGTTAGAAAGCATATACTGGAGACTTATATTTCCAACTTGTTTTGAACAGTTGCATTTAGAACTAAAATACAACATGATTGTTCTTCTCGCGGCAAAATCGGGACAGAATCGCGATAAAAATTTCAATATTTAGATCCAACAAATTGCAGTACGTCCTAAGTGATTATTTTTAGAACTAATGACCAACCACACTTTCAGTCGAGATGATTGTACGAAATGTGGCTTTATTAAAGATGTGTCCAGACTCGGAAAGACGTCACTACGTGCGACATCATTAACCGCTCTAATTTTTGCAAATCATCTGTAGAAATAGTACGCGCCACC
Organism: Diodora aspera; assembly: GCA_031471655.1. NCBI lineage: Eukaryota > Metazoa > Mollusca > Gastropoda > Lepetellida > Fissurellidae > Diodora > Diodora aspera. The sequence goes on along the minus strand of JAUELE010222185.1, from coordinate 5,967 downwards.
TTAAGAGAGCTGCTACTTAGAAACCCAATAGAGACGTCTCCACGTGGTTCAAAGGACAAGGGTAATCCACATTCGAATTGGCACAACGATGGTATTTATCGTAAATGTATATGTCTCGTAATTGTGTAGGTCATTACCAGAAATGAGGCTTACGAAAGGGCGTGCAATTAGGTCTTCGTTAGCATGAACGTGTGTGTGTGCGTGTGTGTGATCCAGATGAGATTTCCGTGAATAACACGATCACTGAGAAAGAATACACCTGTTGCGTCTCATTTTGTTTATCACACACTGATGTCCAAAAGAAACGGTACAAATACAAACTGATTTGAACTCTACTCTTCTCATCCCTGTGTCGTGTCACTGTGTTTCAAAGTCCAGGTACCGTTTATTGGACTGTCAGTACATAATGCAATGAACAAAATATTAATTTTTTTATTAAAACAGAATCCAAAGAAGATCCTTCCTCGACACTGCCTCCTCTTTCACTTCATGTTAACACTGAACTATTATCTTTTCGCCATCAACTGCAGCGCATTAAACATTACATTGCCGCTTGAAGCAAAGCATTTACTGAACGTGTAGATGAGATCTAATTCCAGAAGGCATCAACAGAGATTTCTGTCTTGATTTTTATTTCACTTCGAGTGAAACTACAAAACTATCACGGTATACCTCATGCCACAATAAGTCCACACAGTTACCCATAAGAATGGCACTGAGGGTCTTAAGCACATCAGCAAGACGGATGTCGTTTAAGTTTTATTGTTTTGTTGATACTGTACACGAGGGGAAGATAAAATACTCATCAATACCACGATAGGCCATCCTGTCTATTTAAGGTCTCCACAAATTAGGCTCGATGGCGCAGAACCGGAAGCAGAAGTTTCCTTGCGAACACATAATTGCATGTGACCTTTAGAAAGTATGAGTATTTTGTCATTGAAAAATCCGGTCTGTACTTAGTGTCTTTGTTTTATAAGTGGTGCGAGTGATTTGTGTGAGGAGCCAAATGCTTTAATCTTAGTTGTGGAAACAATCAAGATGTCTTTGATACCATCGTTTCCTATGATTGAATCTAAAATAAGTATCGATATAAAGCGAACAGGAAAACATTGCTTGAACTATTGAATAGACCGCCAGGGTGACCCATGACTGGACACAAGATAGCTTGACCTCATCATATGTTCATGGCGGTTCCAGATAGCATCCTTGTCCGTATCTGTCGTTAAATAGTTAGTGTGCCTATTTTCTCTTAATAGTTTGCAAATTGCAATATGCGAACCTTAATATTTATGTATAATGGGTTCTTTGCGCCTTCTTTGCCCGTCTCCGTTATTTTGTCAAAGGTTATGCATACGAGGTTCTTACAATTTATTCCAGAGAATATCAAAACGAGGCCACAGGCGCAAGGAACATGTTGTGTATAAATATTAAGAGTGATGGCCTGACAGACAGGGCCTTTGCGAGATGAGTGCACGGCACATCGGAACCAGTGAGCCAAGGAATAAAGGCATGGTCGCTAACAGAGAAGAGAAGGGGACCTTAAAGAAACATTGTACCCTCTGATAAAATTCTTCTCAGAATAGGATACAAACAAAACATACCTTGTACGCTTTAATAAAATTCTTCGCAGAATGGGATACACAGAAAATAAACCTTGTACGCCCTGATAAAACTCTTCTCGGAATGGGATGCAAACAAAAGAGACGGTGTACATTCTGATACACTTTCTCTCTCAGAAGATACAGCTGACAGATTATTAAAGATGCACCACTGTTGGAAACAACATCTCGAAGCCCTCAGGCACAATCTGTTTCACCGGCCAGGGGTCCATGTGGACGATTCATCGTCTTTCTAAAGGAGAATAAACCTTCTGATCTGTAAGATAATAGTCTGTGAGATTCAAGTCGACTGTGTATCTTTGAACACAGACGATAACGCACACATCCTCTTGCTAGTTAATAATAAATTGAATCTGCTTTGTTCTCTTTCATCCTGATATTTCAATGTCAAGTTTAACTCCGAGGGGTGTCATAGAAAATTGCCTGCAATCCAATTGTGAAGTTTACCGTTCAGGGAAAGTAGAAACAGACAGACAGTTGTAGCCATCGGATGAATGATGAGCAGGGATATAATTCAGTTTTACCTGCACCTCAAAACATAAAACTCTGACAGTATTTATTCAGAAAATGCAAAAAACACTTGGAATGTGTCCGATAAGACCATGATGTTAAAGCATTTGCTAAAATAAGTTAACACACAAGCATTAACGTCCTAGTTGTAGGTCAAACTCTCCAGCTGTGCTGTACCACTGATCGTATTCAGGATGTCGTGCGTGGATTCTACAAGAATTGGCCTATGTTCTTGATGTCCACGCAGGTTGTTAATTGTTGTCAAGACCCTGAATCACAGCTTAGAAAACTGAAATTCGTTTAGACTATGATAGTTTTCTCTGCACGGTAGGAAAGATACGTGTATTGATAAAGTATTATTGTATCTCCCTGCTTTTTGTATGATTGTTTGTAAGGAAATATGGACACCCTGACGTAACAGCATTCAATAAAACTGTGATACTTAATAACTACTACTAATAATAATGTTAGCTCTTGTATAGCACTAAATCCAGGCTTGCAAAATTGTTCTCAGTAGTTTCAGCTGGGTCGACTGAGGCAGCTACGACTAAAGTCACTTGCCTAAGGTGACACCACTGACATTGTTACGTAATTGTGACGCCAGTATCTCAGTTCCAGGCAGGGGGAACCCCTGAAGACCTGAGAGCTTGGCGATTCGAGCTGGTCATCATTCCAGGTACTGTCATGCAGGGTTCGGCGTTGCTTAACTTCTCAAGCAATCGACCTACGTGCGCTGCGCAAGACCAATTCACCTCACAATAGTAGTAGTAGTAAGACGGATAAGATGAAGAAGAAGATATGAATGAAACAATGCATCTTCCTTCACACTAATGGAGAGAAGTACAAATTAATCTTGAACGTAAAATACAAATCCTATTCTCTTTACATTTCACACGCTAGTTAGAACCTATTCAGCACTTTTCTTCCCAAACAACTTACATCAGATTACGGTAAAGGACCATGATGCCAAATCAAAGTCAGCCAGTAAATATCCTGAGGGAGTCAGAGAGTAAATCGGATTATTCGACGTAGCTGAACAAGTTCCTTCTTCAGGCACTGAACATTGATTTTTACAAGACTTTACTGCCACAAAATATGTACTTCGTTGATGGTTGTGACTCTGTGTCGGGCACCTGCCAATGATTGTTTGAATTTTCCGACTTCTGCAAAAGAGCGTTATCTAGATCACTTCACTTCACTTCATTGTGAGAGGTGAGTTTAGTCGAGCGCACATAGGTCACAAGCTTGAGAAATAAAGCAATGATGATCGAGGATAGTAGCTACATGTAGATGGATGATTGGTTCAAATCATAAAACTTTTAGGTCTTCTAGGGTTCGCCCTGCCGCACACTGAGATACTAGCAATGTCAATGTTGTCATCTTGGAGACGCCTCGTTGCTCGTTACGGTGATATGAATTCTGAAACACAACATATTTACACTTTGAATTTGTTTCATCTTCATCATAACTGAAAGTTTCCTGAAGGTTATTGGTTGTTTTTTTCCATAAACAATTCACATTTTATAGGTGCTTCAATATTTCGATGTTTTTTAACAAAAACTGAGGAATGTTCAAGAGGCAATGGGGGCTTGTATTGGGGCAAGGCTGAAATGTATTGGGACAAGGTTTCAGCGATGCGTCAACTGTGTCTAGAATAGAATTGCTTTCGTATCCGGGCTGAAGGGAAGTATATGCAAAAGACACTAAAAGGATCCAACGTATGTGTAATATCTCGGCATGAGAAATGTACACAAATAACATGAGTAAAGATACAAAAACAAGGAGTAAGAGTGAAGGGAGTACACGAGAATACATTATCAGTATATAAATATTATATATTACCATGGAGCATAAGATGGCATGCAGCTACATTAATTACTTGCCTAAGAGACAACAGTTAAGAGTGATTGACGTTGATTATAAAAGCGAATACTGGCTGGTACGAATGACTGTCGTAATCTTCGTCGTCGTCTTCATCATAATCTTCTTCATCAATATCGTCGTCGTTGTCGTTGTCGTCATCATCATCATCATTATCTGAAAATTTAGCAATAACGTTTAGTACCTTTCGGAACTACCGTATGTATATTTTTTCCAGAGTCAAGACAGAAAAGTGATCTCTCCCTTAAAGAGGCAGCTTGGTCCCACTCGGAAAGTACAAGGATCTCCAGGCAGACGTAAGAAAGGCAAGGGATTATATCGAGGTACATGAAACACTAGCAGGACCTAAGTCCATTGTGTGTTAGTGTGCATCCCAATTAAGCATGGAAGAAGGCCAGTTGTGCAACAAGCCGAGATTTGGATGGTCGCCCCCCCCCCCACCCAGCTTAATGTTTATCCTATGTTAGTGCCAAATGGGCTGAGAGTGCGTCGTTGTGCACATTGATTTTAAAAACAAATTCCAAGTCAGTACACATCCGCACCCCCTAGATAATAACATCTTTGCTGAATTATGTTGTGCACTCTTGCGTGAAAACACCCGATTCTAAAAATATGCTCAAATGGTAAGTTCCAGCAAGCCTTTAAACAGCAAAATCGATTATATATAAGTATGTAATTATATCGGATCTGACCCTTATTTTCTTGTGAGTACTGTGTAATATTATTAAGCTTCACTGCAATTAGTTATGTCAAGTTTTGGAAAATAGTTTTTTTGAGTGCGATTAGAATTAAGAAGAAAGCTATTCAAAAGGATATTTCCCGGGTGTCATTCTCGAGATATTTAGAATTGTAAAATAAAAAATTCTTTTGCAATTAGTATGACTGTTGGCCAATTTATTTTGGAGCATGGCGTGCACGAACACGAGAACTAGCATAGAGCCCAACTGGAAACAAAATCTAGGCTCTGTGAAATACCCCTAACGCCCTATTTTACCAAATCCAGGGATTATGGAAAGCTACTGATGTCTCATCCTCGACATCCAGGACATAATGACTCCGCCAACGTATGTCATATACCTTATTCACCATAGTCGTTTTCTGTTTATGGAAAGTCCAAATCAGCTAAATATAGACAACCATTCAATGTTAAATTCACTGCACGAGAAGTAACTCTTGATAAACTAAAATGCATAACGTTTTCACCTCCCCGAGTGTTAGGAGAGACGCTCCACATGATTAAAAGTCAGCTTATTTTACGTCGCTTTTTGCCTCCCGAAGGGAGGCTATATCGGCGACGAATGCTCCACATGATTGGACGCCAGGTTTCTTTATGGAAGCTTCACGGATTGGTTAAAACGCCCACCTCGAGACGACCGTATCGGCCCTGTGATCTACCAGCCTTGATAATCAGGGTTCGAGTCACAGGGGCTCGGTCGCCTTTCTAAAAATATGTTATGCTATAGTATAATCATAAACAAGGGAGGACACTGAGGTGATTGGAAACCGAACAACTCACGCTTACTTACAATTCACTATAGTGTATCTCCTCTTATAGTTAAGAATTCCATTGAACTTTCCCCAACGCAATAGTCGTTGATCATTCTACTTTCGAACTTCATAGGTTACTTGCCTGTCCTCTTTATATCTATTTTGAAAAACGATCTTGATTTACCGACGACACTGTTTACGAACATCTCCTGGGACTTCTAAATATTTGAGAACAGCACTGAATTGTCTTCTGCGCAATTCTGATAAATATATAATGAGGAGAATATTGCATAGCGCAGTGGGCGCACCTGGTGTTAGCTAAATGCAGCTTACCATATTTGGAGTCAAGGTCTGTTTTGTTATACCTCAGATGGATTGCGTGACAGATTCATCATGTTTCCCGATGCTCTACAGAAGAGAGTTTTTATACTGAGCTTAAAGCGTGACACCGTTGACATGATAAGGC
>JAUELE010222174.1:0-12792 GCA_031471655.1 Diodora aspera | reverse complement strand
AAAAATGTTTGGTTATTGTACCTTTATGTACGTCATTGCATGTTGTATTATGTTCTGTCTGTTATGTCATCTGTGATGTCTCCGTGAATGTACAAAGAATTCCTCTCGAGGTAATAAAGTGTTATCAATCAATATGTTAGTCAGCATTGCTGATTATGGAGAAAAAAATTAAGTTTGTTCCTCCCTCATCACTTTATGGCTTAATAAAAATAAACTTTTGAAAGTCTTCACCCTCTTTTCACTTTTTGTGAAAAGTTACTCGAGAAACATTTTTTTTTTTTTAAATGCTGCCTTAGAAGACAGACTGCAATGACATGTCTGGACTCCCTGTAAGAAATTACCCCTACTTCCTTGCTTGTTCCAGCAGAACCATCCTTTCTCCTGAAGCAAAAACTGTTCAGCATTCACTAATGGAATTTTGAAATAAAATGTTTTGTTAGTATTGAACATTTCATTACTGGAGTGCCATTTTTGAGAACACTAATCAATTATTGAAGATGGTTAATCATGTGAAAGCTTTTACTATGATTGTTAACTTATTCTTTCACACATCTTAAGATGAGCTTCAAGTTCCTGTTCATTGATTTGGCACTTGAACTTAAGGTTAGGATGGAATCGCTTTGTTAGATGGCCTGAGCTAGAAACATGCTCAAACTTGACACCCAGGGCAGCACAACTAAATGCTGAATGAGTGATTCAATTCAAACAGCAATTCAATTCAAATTTCAAGTTTTAGAAGTGTGTCTTCCCTATGTGGGAGGCACACATTAAGATGGATGCTAATTAAATTACATCTTAGGGCATTAAGGTGAAAAAGTATAACTTTTTATTCAACACTGAACCCTGTTTGTTTGAGCTTATCAAATTATTTTTTTTGGCAAAAATCGTATTATTTATTGTTTTTTAAAATTCATTTAAAAACAAATCATAAGTAACTGGTATTTTTTTAAAAGTTTAAAATTTATTGAAAGGAAATTCAAATATATGTTACAAAAAATGTTCAAAGAAGAAAGCTGGTTGATGTCATAGTTTTAATTATGTCTCGCAGAAATAAGATTGTGAAGCATATTTTACTACATGCACAGCTTGGACTTTTTGTAATCGTTGTTGTAAATCAAGAACAAATTGATATTTTTATTGTGTCTGAATATTTTTAGGAACAAAGTTGAATCTTTTTCTAATGCATGGTTGATTGGTATCTTTGTCTTATTGCAATGAATCCTTTCAGCTTTTGTGAGAAAGTGGTGTGTAAGATCGCTGACAAGGTCAATCCATGTGTAGATAGCATACGTGTACATGCAGTTTGTATGATGATAATGAAAGTCATAGGTAGATGCAATGGAAGGGGGTGGGGGGGGGGAGGTGGCAGTGAATGGGGTGAGCACCCCGTCCCATACATGGCAAACCTCCTCATTTAGGTGGGAAACTCTTGATTTTCTCCTCAACCTCCCTCCTGTGTCCCGGTCATTTTACTAAATCTCCTGATTATTTTGTAAAATTGTTTTAAAATGTTTTCGTAGATGTCTATGGTATACATAAGATTTTTAGAAAACCTCCTCCTTTGGGGGCTAAGATTTCTTTGACTCAAGGTATTTAATAAATGTCATAACTATGAAACTTAATATAAAATCTTCATGATCATGTATTAATCAGATGCTTCCTGAGATTTTGACCATGTATTATTTACTGCAGTAGCCTTTGCACCTGAAATGTGATGCTTTCCAGTTCCTGTCTACTTATTAATTATTATGACAGTTTGTCACTTTTTTCAACTCAAACAAATGGAGATGTCCCAAATGTATACTTCTCCAGGAACTGCAATAAAATTTGCAATAGATTTCAGTTTTCGATTTCAGAGATTAAGTGTCTCTGTGAAATATGCATCACTTTGAAATTCGAAACCTTGACATTCTTTTCTGAATGTTACACCCAGATATTGATAACATGCCATTTACCTGGTGTCAGAATTCTTCTGGGAGAGAAGTCATTGATCAGTTCGGCTGAATATTTCAAGATGGTTTGCAAGATAGCACTGAATGCCAGTCTCAACGCCATTTGATACGTTTCACTTTGAAGAAATTTCACTAATGCTGCTAATCAATTGGCACAAAGCCACCAGACAACTTTGGTCTTGTGACAAAATTCCAGTTGAGAATATTTCAAATATAAATAATTCTACAGCTGATGCCAAAATTCTGAATTAATTTGTTATATCTTTGGACCATCTAACTTCATAAGGAAACCCATATGCAGAGTAGTTTAATCTGTAGATTAGTGATTTACTTTCTAACAACTGATCAAAGTACTGAAATTCCAAATCCTATTCAATAAAATGATAAATGGAGATAAGTAATAAAATAATGTATAAAACAAGGAAACATAAGTGAATCAAAATGGTTAGAAGTAACATGTTTCTAATGAGTAGAGATATATTGAGAGAAAAAAATTAAATGTACTGTGAAACATTACGGTAAAACTTTTAAAATTTAAAAGTGAAAAAATAATTACTTTTTGATGCGTTCAAATTTTTGGAAAAAGGTGGTCTTTGATAAAGTTAGAATTTAAAATTTTGGAAATCACTACCAAAAAGTAAGTGAAAAATTCTAAATTTTGGAAACTGCTGAAGTTAACAATCAGTATTTTTTAAGTTTTACAGTATGGTCATCTACATGATGTACAGGTGGGTATATATAAGTAAATGCACATTTTACATTTACAGTTAATACCACTGGGTATCTAAACACTAAAACAGTGCCAGCTTGTTTGATTGCACGAAAGCACCCACTAATTCACACACTGGGTGAATAATGCAGGTTGCAGGCTCTAGTGTGTACTGTATGTATATGTAGCCCTTTTCAAGACCGTGTGTCTGAAAACTGAACTAATTTTACTCTTTGGCACTTCTCTCTGCTCTCATAAGTTAATTCCTCGAAGAGAAATAGTTTATCCTCCTCTACCTTTATATATATTTCAGCAATTGTACAGGTTTAAGTTCTTGACAAAAGTCTATCAAGCCTCGACAGTCTGCAAGTTTAGTAATACATGAGAGCCAAGACTTGTGAGAATTGAGACAATCTGAAAATCTGAAAATCATTAAGTTGAGCAAGACCATAATTATATGACGTATAATTGTGACATTTTTCTAACAATATTTCGTTATTTTCCCACTCAGTGATAGTAGGTTATAAATAAGGGAAGAGCGTTGAGTTATAAGCCTCTGTTCTCGCTTGATTTCCCTCAGTTTTCAGCTTCGCTGAGCAGGAAACATTGCCTCTCTGTCTCTAAACCATACCCGCTTGCATAGGTCTTAAAGGGTCTGTAACTAAATATTTCTGTTATCCAGACCCTGACTTGGGTCAAGCTAATACAGGTGTTGTAACAGCAGGGGTTAATTGTTGTGAGAAACTTTATCCAGTCGATTAACCTGCAGAGGGTCTTTTGGGTGTACGGCAAGGAAGCCATCTATCCCCCTATTCATTTAAGTTATCTGTTAATTTCTACCTGCCAAAAGTGTTGAAAGCCTCTAGACTTAATTAGAGGGTGATAGGAAGTGTCTCAGACAGTGCATTGATTGAAGGATTGAATTTTTAAAAATCAGATTGTTTGAAGATCCAAATTTTGATAGCATGTTTCTGAATGGGACACTATGAGGTTACGAGTTTGGTTTGAACTTGATATTTTCTTTCTTTAGAAAGGATCAGGATGAAAACTGTTTGAAAATGACTTTGTTTATCTTAATTTAAAATCAGCACACGTCATTTAGGGATAAATGTATGCCATTTTCAGGGAGAATGTCTTATTCTGTTACATCATCCACCTGACAGGTTCAAATTGGTTTCTTTGAGCTCCACCAGAATAATGGGTTAGTCTGTCTGATACTTTTAAAAACTTGCTGTACACATTTTAGTTTATTTGTTACACATTTGACTTTAATATATAAGTCAAAATTTCATTGTCCTGTAATAGAAGGAAATTCATGCACAGTAGCATGTGTGAATAGTTTAACTTTAGATGTTAATTATAAACCAGGGCCCAGTTTCACGTGATTGTAGATGTGAGTTGATTGTAAGTCCTTAATACTCAGATTTTAGCATTAAATCTGAAATCTTAACTTAAGGACTTAAGATCAACTTAGCGCTAAGATTGCTTTGTGAAACGAGGCTCAGATTCTTTCTGAAAAATTCAACTTGGATACAAGTGAGGAGAGGTGACTGTATTATGAAGAGTTTATGTTTAGAAATGAAAGTAGTTCTTAAATGACGTCAACGGCTTTTAAGTCACTTTAAAGTTGATATTTCTTTCAATAAACTTATCTGTATGTATTATAAAGATTAAAATTGTTGCAATTCATTTGTAAGTTTTTTTATACTGGTATCAGATCATGATATCTGATATAGATGTATTTTAATTTTTCCTCTTGACATCAAGATGACAACTTTAATCACTTTTGGAGTCCCAAATGGTATCATATCTAGACCAAAATATGTAATTATTTTAACGCTTTCCTCTTTCTATCAAATTAATATCTTCAAAATATAATTATATGTTTTTAGATGCATCATATTATATCAAGAGTCAAAATATATGCATTCAAATTTCTGCATCTTAATATCACATTGCAGTCATTAAAATTGAAGTACTCAGATAAATAATATTACCGGTATATATCAAGATTCCACATTATTTTTATTGTAATTTTTTCTTCAGATTATCACATTGATATATTTAGTAAAATTTATAATCTTCAAGGCAAATGATATAATTATATCAAGATGTCAAAAACTAATTAATTCAATGTTATCACACTTATATTTTAATGTAATGTATAAGTTGCAAGACATGTAGTATATTTATACCCATATCTAGGTATTTATTACCCAACCACCACATGGATGATCCAGACAGTAGAAATGCCATGATTATCGGCAGCATGTAGTAATCTGTGTCAATTGATTTCTAAGCAGGAATAAATCAACATATGAATAATTGATTTTCCCATCCTCTGTGAACACTTTTTCCTGAGTGCCATTATTTTCTGATAACACTCACAGTGCTTTTATACCCAGGATCACGTCAGGACAAACCATAACAATTATTTGTCATAGATTATATGGATATTTCAGACTGATTTCTGACTTAACCATGAAAAAATTATTAATGAATCTATTTATGTTCGACTTCCTATGGGAGCCATGTCATTGCTTCCTGTTTGCAAACAATAATAAACAAAATTTCCAACCACACAATGAAGTCCATTTCAGATATGCAGTTTTAATGAAGCAGTATTCATGCATTTGCTTTGTTATTAATGAATAATACCAATAAATATTTGTTCATTATTTCCGCTGTCTTTGATCTGTAGCACCGGCAGAATAATATGATTTACCAGCCATTGTATGTCATCCCTACATCATGCTTGCAATGTTTGAGGAGAAAATAAAACATGCGATTTGCATGGTTACAGGGATAAAGAGTCAACTTTCCATCAACTCTAGTCGTAGATTTCACAATCGATAACACATTGTATAATGTCACTGCTAATATCAGCTTTTAAAACCTTGACAAACACTCAAGCTGGTTAATCAGGGAGATCAGTTTGTACTGCATGACAGATATAATGGTGAAATATATCATCAATTTTGTCCATGTTGGAGATGTATTAATTAAATCTGTTGTCAATTTCATCAAAAATGAAACTGACTACCGGTAATGTCAATTGCTCCATGGGTCCTGTACTAAATATTACTTCTATATTGGACATGTAATAGGCTTTATATCTTAATGGTTAGAATGAACCTGAATACTACTGAAAGAAAACATTTACTGGCATTGAAATTGACGCTTTTATGATCCTGCTCTTTCAGGTCGAATGTTATTGACAACGCTCCAGGTTAAAAAAGTGCATGCTTTTGCTGTACACAGCACTGGTCTCAAAGTGCGTTAAGCTTTATGGAAAATGGAAACTAAATAAACGGAGTCTATTAAATGGGGCTTTAGAGGAAGGGATTAGCGAAATAGACGAGTTTGTATTGATATAAACACCTCAAAGGATATTGATAGGTTAATGCTTTGATGGCATCTAACCTATGACTAGGAGAGAGTTGAAAAGAACGACCTTCTGACTTAGTACTAATGCTATTGATTGCATGTAATCTACATTGATATGAGGTGTGACTTCTTGATTTCGTTAGCACATAACCAGAAGTTTGCCTTCACTTTCGAAAGATTTAGATGATAGGTTTATTTTAATATTTTGGGGATTAACATAAATTAAATTATAAATTTTGTAATCATATAATTTATTTAATTTTTTAAATGAGGCCATATTTAATTAATATAATGTTTTTAGTGTTGGCAAATATATGGATGAAAATTAAAGGTTTTAATTGATAGTTATGTAAACTTAAAGATTTGCCTCTTGCTGAAATTTAAACATAATATATAGGCAGATCCCTGATTTTTGAAACAGGGTCCAGATTGCAAAATTCTAGTCTCAGTGGGGATGGGAAGGGGGTGGGGAGGTTAGACAATCTGTGACAAGGGGAGAGGTTGGGGGCAAGACACCCCACCCTCAAACCAGCAGCAATATAATATACAACAATGTTTGAAGGTAACAGATTAATAAAGGAAACTATCAAGTTTATAAACTCTGGTGCAAAAGAAATGCTACCAACTTTATTTCATCAAAGTTTGTGATTTAAATGCTAATTATATTAGTGTTAATTAAGTGTCTTTAAATGTGAGTTTTTTTTCTGCATAATGTAAAGTGACATAATGTGTATACACTAAAAAACCTGAAACAAACTTTGTTCCCTTTTTGATAAAATCAATTATAGGGTTTGTATTGTTACTTTTGCACCTCAGTTTATATCTGAACATTGATGGATGACTTTCTTTATGTGTACCATGTTTGCCTTGAAACTATTCATGATACTGGAAGAAACATATCGAGGGCTGGCTGCAAGAAGTAATTATGTCCAAAATTGTACTTTTGAAAAGGTTATCTTGTATTTATCATTTTATTGCTGTAAAGGGAAAGTATGCAATAGAACATACTTATTTTTGGTATTCCAGATAGTTTACTTTGAGTAGGATCTGTACAAATATTTCTTGCAGAAAAACTTCGTGCAAAAACAATCACTTTGGTGAACGTATCCCAATTTAACCATTTTGGACATTTATAACTCTTTCTTGCTCTCAGCCTTCGATATGTAAGCTGGAGCAAAATCCAGACGACCACTTATTATCCAAGGATTTGTTTTCCAGCTTTGCAGGTGGTTGTTGCCACAGTGTAGTGCAAATACTCATTTTTTTTAGCTGACTGGGACAAGTGATGAAAAGTACCTCGTACCTTGTACATGGTGCTAACTGGGATCGAACTGTGAACTGATGCAGCCCAGAATTATGAGTTCAACATGTGTTGCTCACATTTACAATGCTTTAAAGATGCACGAGATCACAATTTGAAATTGTAATCTTTTAATTTTCAAAATCATCACATCATTTATTATTCCTAAAGTTGCCTGGAATTTAAGCCGTTATGATCTCAAGCAGTTGTCTATTACACAGAACAATATCAGTGCAGGAAGTCCGAAGACTAAGCTGATTTTCTCCATGTGAAATCTGACCACGATCTTGTCAGTAGCATGTCGATATCTTGTCAATATTAAGTGATTGACGACAACAAGCAGATGTCCTTTCCCTCACTACCGCTTATGAATAAACATGGATGGTCAGCCCATGACATGCCCATTGGGACTGTCGGTCAGTTTGTCCATGTTTGTGTGACAAAATAGGTATCAGTATATGCAAATCAAACTTGGATAACATGTGACAGATGTGATGTTATTATCAAATTGGGGCAAACATTTTTTTTTTTTGCTTCAGTGTCAGTTTTAGGAAAACGTAATTAATGTTTTGTTTTTTTCTCAATTATTTTAAACTTCAGATATTTGACATATGTAATTTCTGCATTAGTTTGTTTAATGTCTTAACTGTTTGTTTTTTTAATGCATAACCATATCGGGGGAATAACTCTACCAATACACTGTGGGTGTGCTTTTGAGTAACCATATTAAAAGGTGTTGCATCATTCTTCATGTTGTGTCTATATAGATACCCCCAGCTCATCATAATATTAACTGAAGATTTGGATTTATTTATGCACTGTGATTGATACACAGCTACTTCAAGGCAAGCATCACTATAGGGAACTTGTTTAGTAATATGACAGCCTTAACTTGTCCTGGTTCAAATCCCACTTACAATAGTTATGTGGTACTATTTCGGCTTACTTTCATTGATTTGGTGCCATGAGTGTATATAGCTTAAAAATTGCTAAACATTGCACTATAACTATATTCCTTTCATAATATAGTGCAGGCAAGAAATGAGCTTCAATATGTCAAGACCGATTTGATGTGGTGAAACACGTGGTTTCAATGAACCTGGGGCCCCGGGTAGCTCAGTTGGTAGAGAATCTGCCTCACAACCGCAAGGTCAGGGGTGGGAATCCCGGCTGGGTCACTTTCGTTCGACTCAAACCTTTGGGGCCCTTTGTACCAACCATAGCGCTATGGTTGAAATATTATCCCCTGCTACGTTAAGTCACTTTCACTCACTCACTTACTTCAATGAACCTAGGTTAAACCATGTGAACACACAGATCATCACGCATTGTAGAAAAGATGGGTGACTCGTGCAGAGTTTTAATCGGGTGCATCTTTGTTTTCAGGTCCTCTAAAATGGTTCTGTCGGTACAACTTTAAAAACTGGTGCTAGGATGTTAATTATTAAGTCATTTTTTACTTTTACTGATAGGTCATTACTGATATTGTGATATCATATAGTTACATATTTTACATACAGATATCATAGTAAAGAGGCTTTCAATATACAGCTGAATTATTGCTGATAGTGATGTTAAACGCTAAATTTTGATAATTAAGTATTACTGTTACTATTATGCAAACATAAGATCACAGTAAAATGCCTGCCTTTCTATAGCTGAAATTGTGCTGATAGTGATGTTAAACAAAATAATATAAAGCTATTAGTTCGTACTTAACGTTTTCATTGTTTGGTCTTACTTTCTTTACAAACATAGTGACTAGAGGTCACCCGTCCAACAAAGTTTCCACAAACAATCTATTGTAAGTTTCCGAGTTCGTCTATTTTTGGAAGTTAGAGACAGTTTTGTTAAGATGGTTTCCTCAAAGTTTGCACTGAAAATATTCCTCCTCCATCTTTACAACCCTAGCAAATGAAACACAACCTTTGTGTTGTCAATATCGCTCTGTCACATGTCAATATCATGCCTTTGACAGGTGAATAAAACAGGTGCCCTTTGCCAAACTATTGTTGTGGGTAACTCAAGCCCGGTCTATTTGTATAAATTGAATCAAATTTCAAATTTGCAATGGATTACAAATATTTATCCTGTCTTAATTATGAGGACATTATAAACAGAGGGCGTCTAGAACGGAATCAATTTGGATAGAGCCGGTATTTTCCTGTCGCCGAGGTCATCAAGTAGTTATATTGACAATCTTTGATCTTAAGTGATCTAATCTGACGCTAATATCAAAGTAATATTTAGGCAAATGTTTATTTCTTATCCGGCTTGCTGTTTTTATTTAAGAATGTAAACATACTTTCTGGCATCAATATTTTCCTTCATCATATTCTGGATGTAGTTTGCCTATCAACAATTATGTACCTGCCATGAACAGTGTCATTGTGTCCATTCAAAATTTTGGTCAGGTATTTTTAAAGGTCATGTAATTTGAAACATCACATTATGTATGCACTTATGATACATAAATTTGCTATTTTTAAAAGAGTACATATTTGACGAGTTGATCGGAAGTTTATCTTTAATTTTTCTTTTTACCTGCAATTGCACACAAGATTGTAGTCAATGTTTATTTTGAAAGTGGTTGTAGATCAGAGTAAATAAGTTTGCGTCTTTGTTCAAAAATTGCCAGCAACTGGAGGACAATAAAAGGTTATAAAGAGCTTGCCTTATTTCTGGTGTAAGTTTCTAATATTTCTTTAACTTTTTTCAGTAATATAGGTTTCACTATTGCCATTGCTATTACTTATATAAATCGGGCACCACCCAAATTGCAAAAATGTTATTAAATACTTAAAGCCACTTGAAGAAATAACTTGTTTTTCATCACCAGCCTGCCCCAAAAATATCTGCCGCCCTAAAAATTTTTTATTTTTAAGCACTGTTAAGAACAAGATTTTTTTCTTTCTATTCTGATTTCGTTTTAGTTTGCCAAACTCACTTTTAAGCAAGCCAACCATGTCGTTTAACACAGTGTCAGATACGACCCTGTTCCAAGACTCTAAAGCCATGGTTTGGTTTCAACAAAGCAGACAATGCCTCGCTGAACTACAAAATTTTCAATATATAACTCCTCGAATAAAAGATAAAATATAAAAATAAAGCCCTCCCTCCCTTCCCAGTAAAATTAGAAAAAAGTGATGAGAAACAAGATATTTTCTTTAAGTGGCCTAAATGCTAAATTTTATAAATAAAGAAAATAAAACATTTCAAATAAGTTTTAATTCTGACACTGATGCAGTTTTAACAGGTGACATTAAATATAATGTGTACAGCTGGAAAAAGTATTTCCCCAAAACAGCTCATTCAAAGCTGCAACAGTGAAAACATGCACTTTGTGAAATTGTCCTCAATTTGCATAAAGCGAGTTTATCATTTTCACCTTTCATTGAGGTGAGTTGAAGAGGATTTGCTGCTTCCGTGTGAAAACCAAGTGAACCAAGACATCTTTTTTATTGTACATCAGTTAAGCAGAGCTAAGCTGCTTCGCTTGTCAAAAGAAATTCTTCTATTTTTAAACTATTTCTCGAACTGGTTGAAGTTGTATGCCTTTCCCGTGTTTGAGTCGTTGATCGCTAAATTATAGTCTGACGGCTTTATAAGAGGTTTCTTCTTTGTTAGCACGTCTATTTCTTTACATCAAAAGTTATTTGACTCGCGTGTGCTTCCTTTCACATTTTCACAATCAATGATTGGTTTTTATTGCAATTGACGAATGTCTGTTTCACCCCTGGGCACACGTTCATTTTCTGAGTGACTCTTGACTGATTTTGGACCATAGGGAATGCTTTTCAATAGCTTTGGCATTTCCCTTTTAAGAGGTAAAGTTGAAGTGCCTTTGGAGCTTTATAAACAGTCAGCTCTTTTATAAACATTATCATTGCCGGATTAAGGTCAGAGCATGAATCTCAACAGCGTGAAATGGACGTAAATTATTAGGAATTCAACTCTAAATAGAACCCTGGTCCTGTTTGATCTCTATTGTTAATGGATATACGTCCCTGAAACAGACAACTTATTTAATGAAATTTACATGTAATGGGTCTTTGTACATTTCGGCGTGTATGTCAGTTAAGTAGTGATTCATAAATAAGTACCATACAGAGTTAGATTGAAAGGAAAAGGGACGAAGCCTCACCTTAGATTTCGCGATTTTTATCGAAGTGCGTAATGAATATGATTACATGTGGGGTGTGAGTGTTCTGTCAATAGAGAAAGACGTCGATGGTATCAGTGTGAAATAGAATCTTCCTAACACATTGAAGACCGATCTAGGGAGGAAATCAGAGCTTCTGTAAACAAAACAATATATGACCACACTTGGCACACAATTCACTTCCACTATAGAAAGTCAAATAGGGGCTTCTGGGATTTCATAATGGGGACCCCTACGTGGCCCTGGATGTACGAAAACCTCATAGACAACACATATCCAAAACTTGAAAATCTCCAAGAGAACGAACATATCATCGTAAGTAGGTAAAATGTATGTGTTAAAACAGATTTATATTTCAAATTAGGCTGTGATGTGTTAAAAATATGTTATATCAGTTTTGGTTTACATATTAAATATTCATGAATTATAAATAGATTACGTCCAGTCATTTTTACTTCTTTTTTCAGATCAAAATCCATGTGAAATTGAAATTGAATATAGATAAGTTCATTATTCTAAGGTCTGAACTGCAATTCAACCGTAACAAGTTGTTCAAGGGAAAAGATTTATAAATGCTAATTCACTTTGTGTAAGTATCTGTGAACCATGTAGAACATTAAAAACATGATTTTATCACATGGTGTTGATGCATGTTATACTCCGTGAAATTACTGGTTTCAGTCTCTCATACAAAGCTGAATAAAATTCCCCAGAATCACCTGTTATAGTACTTTCATATGATTTGCATAATTATGTATAAAATTACAGTTTACTTGAGAGCATTCGACTACCTGTTATTGAACCTCATATTCAGTTAACCCTAAGAAGCCACTGGTATCATATAATAATAGTAGTTGGCTTATATGGCCCTTTGCCGTGATAAATATGCTCAAAGATGCAGGAAGAAACAGATTCATAAATGTATGACACCACTTTTTCAATCAACTCATGAAATTAATTACAATTCTTGAAAACTCGGTTCACGCCACCTTGTATACCACAAATGCCTATTGTATCATATAATTATGATACCATAAGATTCTACCATCTACAGAACAGTGTTGAAAATATCAGCCTTATTTTTCATTCAGCTTTTTTCACGTTCAGGCTTTCTAGGTTAACACCTTTAGAATCTGGTGCAAATGGCCACAGAAAATATTAGTATCAAAGACCGTTTAGCCACCCTGATTTCATGAAACAAATTATCAGGCCTACCAAAGAAACGGAATACAAGTTAGCAAAACGGAATGTATATGCTCGCAATTGGAATAAAAGTTAGCTA
>JAUELE010222163.1:0-12792 GCA_031471655.1 Diodora aspera | reverse complement strand
GGCTACCGTCATATCATTTCTGTAAAGGTACATGCAGCTTCTTTCATTAGGATTAGAACATGTTAGAATAAATTTTTCCAACACAAATCTGATGTAAACACTGTTGTTGCCTGCTGCCAGCATGTCTACTTTCGCTTTCGATAAATAGCACACATGCAATATAGTGTCAGGTAAAGAGAAGTGGAGGGCTACAGGCCTGGGAGGGGGGGGGGGTTAAGAAATACCATGACGTACAGAACTGGATGACACCAACCCTACTGACACCATCGGAGTTAATCCTGTTCCAACTGATTACGAATGATCACTACTAACACCAGTCGTACTCACTTTCTTTCGTATCCTTTTCCTCGTGGGGTATCAAGGGGGATGTTTCCGACATCGTGCCTGTGCCCCCAAGGGGGTAATAACCCTGTCTGATCTGCTGTCCAGGCGTGACTTAAATCCAAATTAGTTCAGTAACACCGACAGTTCGATCGAATCTACTAAATAGAAAAATGTCCTCAACAAGGGAATAACAACAGTTCGCACATCAGAGGAATTAACAATCCATCCGTGTATAGAAATAGGCGACATACACTGGTGTCAGATCAGTTGGCGAATTAGTTGTCTTACGTCAGGGTCAAACCAAATTCACGATGTCGTTGTTTCCGGTCGAGTAACTCACACGCAACATCATCCATCCGCGTGGTGACTACAGAGTATCGTGTAGCGGAATCATATGATAGGATGTTACTGTCAGCTGTAGTTTAACCTAGTTACACCAAAGCCACTTTACGTGAACCCTTGACCTTAGATAACAGGTGGTCCGATGCGCTCGTAAAATATCCGAACTAGTCCATTGCCAATAGCGAGGCTACACTCATCCTCGAAATCCAGGGCATATGTACATGTACTCAGCCAACGGCTCCCTCAGATGTCCTGGATTTACTCCTATTCACCATTGTCGTTTTGTGTGTCTGTAAGTTCCAAATCTGCTAGATATAGACACCAATGAAAGGGGACATTAACTGTACGAGAAGTAACTCTTGATAAATTTAAACACATAACGTCTTTACTTCGCTTAGTGTTAGGAGAGACGCGCCACATGATTAGTTTATTTCTTAGCCATTGCCTGTAACTAAACATGACAAGAACTTATAAGCTTCGTCCGAGTTGTACAGGTTCAAAAGTTCCCGGTTGATAACAATCTTGCAAAGTCAGATTCCCGAGTACTGTACCCATCTGCAGGGTCGGTTAAAGGACCCATTTGAGGCTATAAAAGGTTCGGTTAGTTAGATTTACAGTCGGTCTCTTTCAGCCATATGCTCACTTAGCCAGTTGTTGTGCAGGAGGAAAGCTAGTCTGTCTGACAGACCCTGTAATGTTTTTTTCTTAAGAGACTTGGCAAGTCTATAAAAATGCAAGTCTAGGGATAGCTGAAATTCGGTCGAGGAGACACAAGGCTCTCTACAATAAATATATACTCTATGCAAAATACATAAAACGAAAAAAATAATAAATTTCGGAGACTGCAGTCAGTCTAGCATTGTTGTTACCATTGAAAATGTATCAGTTACCTGAAAGGTCAGGTGAAAATGTAATGCTAAAGTTTATTGAATTTAAGGAAAATTTCCTTCACATGAAATGTTCCTCAAAATCTTAAATTCATGATGAATTGGCAAATGCATCATTTACACGAGATGTTCATGATTGTCACTTTAAACATGCAAACAATTGGCCTGTGACATGTGTGCCAGCGTGTTATATCATGTGGATATCGGATGCGCTGCTTCTTCTTAATGAAATATTGTTATCACCATGTTTGATTCCAAACACCTTTTGAGTAATATATCTATCGATGTCCTGTTAATAGTTTTAAATATAAGTAATGAGCTGTTCCTGAAACAAATGTTAAATTCCTATTGGGACTAGAATTAAGTCATATCTGCTCTAAGTCACATCTCTATGCAAACTAGCCAAGCGCGAACACACGAGTGTTATAGAAGTCCACTCCTCATTTTCGTTTGTACATTATCAACAATATGATCATTTAAGTTTCGCAGTCATTACAGTTAAGTAATGTAGTTATGGTGTGATCCATTGAACTGTAGATCACATTTTAATCCACTGGTCTCACCGCTCGATTTTGAATTCAAAAGAAGCGTCTTTAAAATTCTTCAGTCAACAGTGTAACATTCAACCGACACCGTTTCAAAGGCTTAAGGATTACTACAATTACCGTAATCATCTAGTTTGGACTTAAGAACTTCTCCATATGCCTTGTCAACAGCCTTCCAGTAGCCATGGAGGCTCCAGCTGTAGTCACTGACGTTGAACGGGATAATGAGAGAGTCGGCGAGATCCCGGGCCAACTCTACCGTCACTCTGCAGACAGCTTGGTGATACTGTCAAAGTAAGACACTGGTCATTTATTATAGGGGTGAGTGTGGGTGTTGATGACCCACCACATTTTCTGTACTTTTTTCATGAACCCTAACGAAGCCTGTGTCATCTTTTTGCGCCTATTCATTTCTGAACGAAAAGTTGTTTTAGTTGTTACCTTTTTTCTTAGTTCCCAAATATGACTCAATCGTGTTTATATGCCCCCTCCCCAATGTTCACCTCCCTGTTCCGTAATGAAGAATAATTTAAAAGACCTCTTCGTGTACACCAGGCGTAACTAATATTTGTACATTTTAGTTAGAAAGACAGTCTTCAATCGGCTGTCTCGCGGGTTTTCAGTTTTTATAGAACGTTTGAAGAATTGAAAGAACTTAAATCATAATAAATCCTAGACTAGTGTTTCTTAATGCCTTAATAATTAGCTTGAGTATCATAAATTTACACGATTTTCCTCGGGGTTAAGATTATTTTTTTAAGTGGAGTTAAAAATGAATATTTTTGCAAAATATTTAAATCTTGGGGCAGTTTATTTACATGTTTCCTCAAAATTAAATAAAACAATTGGATTCCCTATAACTGACAACCTACAAGACCACCTTTCATTCCAGCTGCTATGGTGTATAGTCAAAAATATATGCACATAATCAATTTTCAACCCCGGCGCTGGCGGCCATTTTTGATGTTTCAATTTTGAGCCCTTTACGGCCATTGGCATCCAGTAGATTTGAAATCAGCACCTCTTAATACCCCCAAGAAGCTTGTATGCCAAAACATAACACGATTTCCCTAGTCTTATCTTAACAGTGATCTTTTAGGTCAAAACAACATTTAACATTTACAACATAAAATTCGTTGGTTGATTTTTATACCAGTACTTTTACATAATATCGAGCTGATGTCCGTGGTATTAAAAATCATTATTGTGCACACGGTCTCAGGTTACTATTTTTAGTATGACTAAAATAGTACATGAAAGGAATACACAATAATAAACAATTGTGAATGAACAAGTTTTCTTTACGTGAAACTCCTTGTCGATGAGGTTCTTGACGGCGTAGAATGTCTCGTATACGGAATGATAAAGAGGATATGAGGCCACCGGGTATTTATGCTGAAATATATAGACATTCATCGACATTAATTTTAACCAAGGCCAGTAAACACTCACGTGAATCTTTATGCCGGAATCGCCTCTGCCATTCGGCCGAAAACAGACAGTGTAATCCAATGTGACTCTTTTTGTTCAACAGCCAGCCACGTGAAAGTCGGTACAAAGCACTATCACAATATAACACCATTCTAACATAAAATTTATTGTTACACAATGCGGTTGATATCTCACATTTGAAGCTCTATTGAAATGCAAATATTCTTATAGGAAACGGTAATCTTGCTCTTTTAGTTTATGATCGTATATGAATAACTCTATAAGAAGAATGCGAATAAGGTGAATGTGGAATTTATACCTCGTCGTAAGTGTACGTCAGATCAACTGCGGTTACTCCGGTTTTCTGCAGTAAAGGAGCATAATCACTTCCTGAACCGAGACCGTTTATTCTGAAAACAGGCCAAACAAAATCATCATCATCACCACCATCATCATCGTCATCATCATCATCTTCATCATCATCCTATCACCATCATCATCATCATCACCATTGGTTATCATGTATGAATACGTATATCGGCTAAAATTCGCTCCCGTGTTGATGTTTTTAAGAACAGCAATTTATTAAATTCACCGCCTTCAATGTTACTAATAAAACACAAAACACAAACCTGCAATTTCAAACGCAGAATTTATGATGTTGTTAAACATTTAAAACCCAGAGCTAATTAATATCATTGTTGTCCATGTTGGAATATTTTCAAATACAAATGAGACATTCAATAGATTTCTATCGAGTCTGGTTATCCTTATCAAGAGAAAACATTTGTTCACACTCTGTTTGCATACCATATCTCTCACTGTGAAAAAAATATACTGAAGATGCCAAATGATTTAAATTGTGTTCGCGTACTACACGTCTTTATGTCAAAGTTAATCAGAAGGATGCTTACATTTCAGTGAATGTAATTTGATTGACGTCATGTCATTGATAAAACTTCCTAATCATGAAGGAATATCTCTTGCATATTTGTGAATTTATCCCCCAAAACTGGCTTCGACAGGAGATATCGCTTTTAGAATATCAAGCGATACCTCCTAGGAGATATCGCTTTTGAATATAATGTAATGACGTCATGAAAAGTCATGATGACGTCACAGTTACCGCAGTGCAGTCTGTAAAATCGGGGTGTGCTACGCGTCGTCAAAGAATGTTTGTTAGTAAACAATTTCTATTTTTTGTTTAAATATGATTTTGGGGGATAAAGAAAATCTCAACCTCGAAGACACTCGGGGGAGATTTTCTATTTATTCAGTGGTCTCTCAAAATCGTGGTATCGTTTCTTTTGCACATCAGTATACTTCACATTTCAAAAACGA
Organism: Diodora aspera; assembly: GCA_031471655.1. Classification (NCBI taxonomy): domain Eukaryota; kingdom Metazoa; phylum Mollusca; class Gastropoda; order Lepetellida; family Fissurellidae; genus Diodora; species Diodora aspera. The sequence continues at coordinate 7,922 of JAUELE010222163.1, read as the reverse complement.
ATCTGACATTCGACTATTAAGCATTGAATCTCACTTTGGTATTCCTAAAGACTTCTTGTTGTCATCTTCCCATGGGAAGGTTTTGAGCCAAGTATCGTACACCGTAGCTCGTCCAGCTGCTGCTTCGTTGGCATTGGGGTTAGGCACCTACAATACACGTAATCAATTGCAGAATGGTGTCAACTATTTCACTTACTGTATATTCATTTCAAAATTTGTGAATTGAATCATCAAAAATCAAAAGATTTATTTTTAAAACTTCGAATAGATGTGTATTTCAGCAGAACAATCACTTTTGGGGAAAAACAACGTTAAAGCACCCAGAACTTAAATAAGCTTCATGAGAAATAGCTGGACTTCTGTTTTGTCCATTGCAGCACACAAATGATCCTTTTCAGACGTTTTGAAAGTTTACATTATTCGTTCTATTTGGGTTATATTTCTTGGTAGCTTTTCTGCTGTTTTGGGTTGTCGGGTTGAAAGTTAATATTTTATCAGCTGCTAAAATGCGAATTTTCTATTATATGATTATATGCGACTTCACCAAATGTATTACCCACTTTTGAAACATATCAAGTTCTATTAAGCGGTAATGTTACAAAGCGAATCGCCATCGAAGAGTATTGTGTGTTTTTGCGTATATGTATTTCCTTACTTACCTTTTTAGCTGCGTTATACATTGCCCGGTAAAGAAGAGGGGTGCCCGCTACTCTCATGGAATGGTTTCCTGTATAACATTACACTCAAGTTTAATGATCTTCCAAGTAAAATATTCAGATACCCGAAAAATATTAAAAACATTTGTCAGTGAGTACAAAGATCCAAACGATTTGCTACAAAAGTTGAACAGTAGAAGTTTTCCATTCAACACAAATTGAGGCTCATTCCTCTGGTCATTTTTCACGAAACATTCTGTGTAAAGTACATGTACTTTAGCTTTTCCATTAAATACGTTTCAGCATAGCTATACAGTCATATAAAGCGCATGTATCTGGTCTACGAAGGTTTTCATGTAATTAAAAAAACATATCGTCGAAACGTTGCTTGAGATACAAGGTCTTGACAAATTGTTGTATCTTTGGCATTTATTGATGGAATGTTACAAGATTTTGACAGGACATGCGAGACACCTAATTGTTAATGATTATCCCACCAACTCAGTGTTGCTCAATTTGAGTGAAGGGGTCTGATAGAACTGCGACGATATATGTAAATACTAGAAACAACATCTAAACAACACATAAACAAGATAGTCCTTTGTAAGTCGTACAAATGGTCTCTTCCTTGGCAAGAGTTATCCATATTACTTACCCTCTACAGATATATCTACGTTGATGTATGCCACTGCTCTTTCACGCAAATTTTTCCTGTATTGCTGAAAAACACGTAAATGGTAACAAAATTGTAAAATGAACATCGTTCAGAATCTGAATAAAGTTTTCTGTTTGACACGACAGACCATCTAGTGCAGCAGAATGTTAAATACGCTGCAGGGTTTGTGATAGAAGCACGAAATTTGAAATGACGGTACACTGACCAATATTAGATTGGGACCCACCTCAGAAAAGCATATGGCGGATTGACGGTTGACGATCAAATAGATAGATTAAATACCTGATCTCAGTTTTATCCCTCAAAATGGCGTTAAAGTTAAGGCAGTGTCTTGTCACCAAACGAAAACAATAGTGACTATTTCCTTACAAATATTACAAAGTGTAAACATAATTGATACAAACCTGCACAAATACCCGTGTGAAATTGTTCTGTTTTATAAGTTCCTACTTAAGAGGTTTTTGATCATAAAAATGAACATCCAAGCAACAGGTCGTCTCAGAGCTATATTTCTATTTACCATTTCTAAGAAAAACATATTCGGCAGAAGTTGTTATAAACAATCAACGTCTGCAACAACATGCCCATTATTTACCAATGATTAATTGCCAACAACTTTTTCCAATCAACTTTAGAAATCTTGCCAAGAAAATATTTCATATAATTAAAGACCTTCTTTACGAGAAACAATCCGATTATTATAACCAGACACTACTTGAGAAACATCAACACAAATACATCATTGGGTTGTCACGCAACACAGTTCTTTCATTTCGACTTCGATTAAAGGGGTCTCACTTTCCAACTCACTCCAGTCAACAAGTTGAATAAAGTAGTGAGAAGGAATGTGTACGGTTCTTGAAATCCTATCCAATCAACTTACCTCCACATATTCATTTGAACCAATCAGACCATACTCTTCCGCTCCCCAGCTGCAGAACATCAGGGATCGACGTGGACGCCATTTTCCTGGTTAAGAAAGTTTATATGTTCAAAGATATATATCATGAATACCAGGTGTTCCATTCCATATGGTTCTTGCTTACATCCTTAAAGGCGTCATATGAGACATTGGAGAAGCAATGAAATAATGCGTGAACTCACATCAAGAATGTTCATCATGTTGAATGGCAAAGAAAGTATCACGAAGACTGGCAAAGAGAGTATAAAGAGCAATGAAAGCATCAGAGACTGCAATGAAAATACCACGTGACCTTGCAATGAAGCTTCGTACAGCAATAACAAAATTATGTGAAGTGACAGTGAAAACATCATACGCATGTATAAGGACTGGCAACCAGAAGAGCACGCACATTGACAACAGCAGCTCAATGGACACTTCAATGGTAAGCACCAATGGTATATTAGCAATATGAATATCATCTGTCCTGGCTAAAAGAACATTGTGATGGTGATTATAAGAACATCACCGGGACTCGCAATATGAATTGGCCATGGGAATATAGAGTGTCCTGACCATATCACGTGTAGTTGAAACGAGAGCATCATAGGACTGCGACATGAACACCACGTGACATCATCGGCAGAGAGAATCAAACTCCATAGACCACTATATGCATAACTTTTGTCATGACAACGAAATTGAGGCTACAGGCGCGTATGCAATAAATATTACAGTGGCCAAAAGAAGACTGCTGGTCAGCTAAGTACTACATGTGACCTGACTTGAAATATGTCCTTCAGGCTCTGTCCCGAAGTATTTAAAATTTAGATAAAGAGGGTAAAAAAATGAAAATACAAGTGTCTGTGATTTATTTAGAAGACAATATTCTTTTGAAAAGCAAATAATAATTTTTAAATTATCACTTGCATCATCCATGATTAGATCATGTGCTTGTATACACGCAATCTCCTTACGGTGATGTAGGTGGCGCTGTTAGCTAACAAACAAGATATATTTTTATCTGTTGCAGTTTAATGTGTGGATAATATTCTTTGACAACTGAATCAATAATACTTTAACATTTGTAACAGTCATTATCTCTGAGATCAAAGCATGTGCTCTGTGTTTTCGTTGAGATCAAACAATCTCTTTATAACTACACTACAAATGTATGGTTCCATGGAATAGTCTACTTACATAAGCATGTACGTGTGTGTCTATAAGGGTAACTCCTGAAACTGTACGACAAAATTAAAACGAATCCTAACAAGATTGTTTTCATTTTTGAGGCGTCGTAGGAGCACAGACAGAATTCAGCCGAAATTTTCCGGCGACGGAAGTGTTGAATTAGAGCGTAGAAGAGACAATGCAAGCAGTTTGACGGAAAACATGACAATGAGAAAATCAGGTGTACTTTCAATTATTGGGTGGCGAATTTCAGAAAGGGAATCGACGTTTCTTACCACTTTTCACCATCCCTCCGATAACCCGTCCCGCTTCCAGCAACACAGCAGTCCCACTTGATGGATCAATAGCACCGTAGACCCAGGCATCTCTGTGGTTCCCGATCATCACATATCGATCTGTAAGAAGAATACAATAGTTCGTAAACTTTATCAAATATAAACATCTTCATACATGTCACAAACATCAATCACTCGATAACCCTATACATGTACATATACCGTGGTAGCAGATATGAATTTTTGTTGTGCATGTTGTGGATCGAGAGATTGTGGCACATTAAGCAGTCTGCAACTGTAGACAGTTTTAAACCTTAAAGACTCATTTGTTTAAGCGATATCTGTAGGTGCTTCTATTAGATTTTCTTTGTTCCGTTCATTGTATTTGCATTATGTTGTAAACGTTCGTGCATTTTTTATTTTTTATTTTTTATTATCAGTTAATCGGAGAGCTCGCCTGGTTCGATTTCGCCTTTGATGATGCCAATGAGGTTGTATGCAGTTTTGTTTTGGTTGTTGGTCGATATATTCATCTGAACTTTCCTACAAAACAGAACAAAGCAAACATTTTATAAAAGCATCAACTGAAAATTTTACTTCGAAGCGCAAAACCCTTATTTCTTTTTAAATAAAATATTTTTAAACACTTGCCATAATTTCATAAACACTTGTGCTTAACGTTAACAAAACAACAACGCCAGTTTTATTAATTTTAAGACAGACGAAAACTTGCAATATTAACTAATGTGAATAAACTGGGTTACGTTTTCTATCAGTTTTACACTGTTTACAAATACAATTGTACATTTGTCACGTATGGTGCATACCATCTTTTCTAGTTTGTCAACATAATTTAATTATACCATTGTAGCGATGTAAACCACTGAGAAGTTAGCAATGAATTGTTACCGATGCAGACCACATAGAAGTTAGCAATGAATAATGACAGATGTAAACCACGTAGAAGTTAGCAATGAATAATTACCGATGTAAACCATGTAGAAGTTGGCAATGAATTGTTACCGATGTAAACCACATAGAAGTAAGCAATGGATAATTACCGATGTAAACCACATAGAAGTTAGCAATGAATTGTTACCGATGTAAACCACATAGAAGTTAGCAATGGATAATTACCGATGTAAACCATATAGAAGTTAGCAATGAATTGTTACCGATGTAAACCACATAGAAGTTAGCAATGAATAATGGCCGATGTAAACCACTGAGAAGCTATCAATAAATAATTACCGATGTAAACCGCATAGAAGTTAGCAATGAATAATTACCGATGTAAACCACATAGAAGTTAGCAATGAATAATTACCGATGTAAACCACTGAGAAGTTAGCAATCAATTATTGTTACAGATATAAACCATTCAGAAGTTAGCAATGAATAATGGCCGATGTAAACCACATAGAAGTAAGCAATGAATAATGGCCGATATAAACCATTGAGATGTTAGCAATGAATTGTTAGAGATGTAAACCATTGAGAAGTAAGCACTGAAATGTTACCAGCCGGTTTGCTTCAGAGGCCCTAATTTGTAGGTAACATTGATGCCGCCTTGCCAATCTTCAAAAGCATCAGGGCCGCCCATTTCACTATGAGGAAAAAAAACCAATCACATGATTACAATCACACAGAGCAAATGTCTGCGTGCAAGCAGAGGTACAAATTGTTTCAGTAATACAACAACAATTTTGCGAAACTAAACATTTTAAAATGTTACATAAATAAGTAATTCTTATTTCAAAAGAAAATTTCAAATTAATGAAAGAATCTTTAGAGAAAGGGTTTATAGACAAATGCAATATTCCTGCAGCTGCATTTTAATCCAAAACAAGGAACCCCGTTTTCGTTTCTCGTATTGCCTTTTTAACAAATTTTTGGGTGTCATGGTGTCTACTCTTTGCAAACAAATCGTATTTTTGGCAACAGATATATTTTCATACTCTTTGCAAACAAATTGTATTTTTGGCAACAGATATATTTTCAACCTGAGAAGTTTAGCAGCGAAGTCATATCCAACTGGCTGCGCTGGTATCTTGGGAAGCCCAACACGTGACGAGGTCTCTGGATATCGGTAAGCACTCTCTGTAAAAGAACAATATATGAGGGGTCATCGATGTCACGATACCACATATAACATTGGTTTACATAGGGTAAATCGCAAAACATTGATTTGGGAAAGTCTTACACTTGGAAACTGATTCTTAGTTTTCATGAAAATCGTTTCAACCTTCACGCAGTAAATATACTAAATCACCACACAGTAAAATCTTAAACCTCAATAGCTAAAAATTGAACCCTTCAAACAGTAAATGCCCACACATGAAACGTACAATTTAATGCAATAAACTTTTAATCGGATACAGTTATAAACTCTAAATTCTGCTTACAACAGAGCCTGTGATTGCGTGGTACTATAAATTATATCTCTCTTTTTTGTAAAAAAAACCCCACAAACTGGAACCCTTTATAGGATACAACTTTAGACCTCCCCCAAAGTGCAGCCTTAAACTCCAATACAGTACGATCTTAAACTCAAAACATAAAAATGTTCAAAAACCTAAGACAAGACAATATGTTTATTGTATGAAAGGCCTAACCTAAACACTCAATCATACGTATAGTAAAACCTTCTATGTTACGTACTTATAGCAGGATATCCGGGTGTTAGCGGGTCGCCGCCTCCGGTGTAGATTGTCCCCCTTTGCGACCCTGTTCCCGGCAGCCACCACGTATCCGGGTAAACGCTACCTTCCGGCGGATACGTGTAGTCTGCAGGGTCGGAGAACAGTATCACTGCTTTAGCTCCCTTTCTAGCTGCGATCTCTACCTGGTTAGTGTGGAACAGACTACGATTAAAATGATAATGAATTTGAACACAAACATAGACCAAGTATCAATGAAAACAAATGTGTGTTGATGAACAGGAAGGTTTGAAGAAAAGAAGAAAATAAAGCGAATGTCAGAACCCTTGATAAACAATAAAATGTATTAAACGTGGACAGCAGTCTCATTGCCACACATTAAGTATACACTAATTTGTCAGCTTATTCTTTTCACTTCCAATCCAGATTATGTTGTTTGTTACATAAACACTCTGGACCAAAGAATCATACTATTTCTATGCTGTTAAGTTTGTGAGATGTCATATGCTGATTATAAGATATGTGTATGTTTATAAGTTTGCTAAAGTAAGTGTCCTTTTATTCACAAGCTACCAATAGTGTACCCAACTATAAAGCACAATCCAGATTCTTGTATAATGCTGCAAAGCTGAACACTGAGCATTTAAATTGCATAAAATGTTCTGTATTTCGTGGCTCGACTTGACATGGCATGCAATATTACCACATAGCATCTGTTTTGTTGCCAGATAGAGAGACTACATAAATATTACGGTCATATTGCTTACTATGCTTCCTCTGAAGATCTTGCCGTATCTAGACAGGACGATCTTCCCGGATATATTTATGCTGGTGTTCGCTTCTAGTAGATCGTAGTCCTCCACACGCCCGTAGTTGACGTACACCACTTCTCCCTGTAGTGTAAGTGAAAATGTAGATGTACACGCTAGTGTAAGGGTTGTTATGTGGTGTTTTTTTTCATTTGGCGAATTCAAATCTTGCCCTGCCAGTCCACTTGGCTGGTTGATCTATTACAGCTCGATGTCAAACTTAGTAAATTCATATTGCCAGAATTGTCTGTTCTGAATTTTGTATTAAAAATTCTATATTTTTAAATAACAAATAAGACATTGAAACTTAATATTTTTGGTGTCATTTATAATGGAATTTAATTTTGTACAGATATTGGCTAGTAGATTTGGCTGCTAACTTTTTTAAGTAACAAGTCTGTTTGACTACTGGATAAGAAATAGCTTCTACCTTGGATTGCAATAGAGTCTATACATTCATTTTGTCAAAGCAATAAAGAGATGTAGTTATCAATGAAACAAAAGCCTAAAGCTGTTTGTGGAGCACGCAAACACAATAGAATCCTATATTGTAAAACCTGAAAGTAAAAGTTCAGTCAATAACTGGTATCTTGTTGCAACTAATATTACGTTCAATCAGTAAATGTTTAATGTTATATTCAGTGTTTCCGTTTACCGGTAAATACCGGTCCTAGACAGGTTAAAATACATGTGGACCGGTATTGTCGTGAGTGGTCGGTCCCTGGGACCGGCTGAGAATGTTAATAATCCCTTT
>JAUELE010222152.1:0-12793 GCA_031471655.1 Diodora aspera | reverse complement strand
TTTGCTATAGAAGCTTCACTGATTGGTCAAACCGCTCGCCTCGAAACGATCGTCTTGAATAGGAGTGGGTTCAGGGTCGTTGACGGATTGGGACAGTAGTTAATTATAGCCTGTATTTTGAGGATGCATCCCCATATGATAAAGTTATTCTTACTGTCGTTTGCAGACGATGTTGTTATGTTTTCCAGTACCGTCAAGGGACTGCAGAATCAAATGTACCAGTTAGAAAATGCTACTTACCTGCGTACTATTGTTAAAACCCAAACATGTTTAAATTTGAAAAACTAATGAAACACCAGAATACTGTTTTTATAAAAAGTCTGTATACCTGCATATATCATGCCTTTAAATTTAGAAATCGGTGCATGGCACCGGATTGTACTTAGGACTCTGTATATATATATGTTATATATTGTAATATATTGCAATTGTACTATAGGCCTTGTCAGTGCTTTGAATGAATAAACCAGACACTTCATTTTTCACCTTGCCCAGCTTTGTACGCATTGAGTCATACCACATCTGAAGCTCTTTCCCTGTTCTGTTCATCAGGCTGGCTTGGTCTATCCAAAGCCTTTCCTTTAAATGGACATCTTTATATTCAGCAAGCCTCTTTTCAGAAATGCAAGGATTTCTTTTGAGGAATTCTATTATATCTTCTTTCTCTTCTTCAGAGAAGTTCGTTACCAACCTCGGGCCCACCTTTCTCTTTGCCTTCTTCGGTTTCCCCCCTTCAGCGTCAGCAGCATCAACAGACTCGGCAGCTTTTCTTGCTTCCTCCTCATCCTGTGTGTCGCCTGGGGTTAGTGACCTAGGAAGAGCTTGGACTATCAACTCTGGCTCTGACTCACCGTCATTGGTCTGGGGGAGGGAGATGGGTTTCGGGACAGCTTGTCTCCCTCCTCTACCTTTATTTGGTGCCATTTAACAAAAGAAACCCCTCAAGCAATTATCTCAATATTTTCTGAAATGATATGAATAGAAAACTGTTCTTGACAGTTCAAAATGGATGGAAACCTGGTGCCGTGGGGCCCTTTATATATTCCCTTTTGAGCCCTGGGAGACGTCTTAGAACGTCTTAAAACGTATTAGAACGTAACCAGACGGCAGGCAAACCTTATCAGTCCCTGTGAGGCCGTGTGGAAACATGACGAAATGGATCAAACAATCCTAGAGCACCGTGGGAACCGTGTCAAAATCTGCAATAACGTGGTAGAATGTGTCAAAACCTGCAAGAAACGTGGTAGAGCTTGGAATGCAATAGTTTCCAGTTCCACTAAGGAAGTCCCCAGGTTTTCGTAAGTCCTGTAAGGTTTTGTTAAGTTCTGATACGTTCACTCCGTTCTAACACGGCCTGCCTGGTTTCTTTTCTTAAACGGGTAGAACGTGGCTAATTTTTTGACAGTCAACAATGTTCCACGATAGCCCCGACCATCAAGATCTATCACGTTTTCCCTTCCCGTCCCCTCAGGTTCCCTCGGGTTCATCCCGTTTTGACCCCGTTTAATACAAACGTGGGGAACGTAAAGAACGTGATCATAGTGTAAACCAAGCATAACCGTAAAAATGGGTAACACTGTTTCTCAATGTTGAAATATAGATGTATACAAAATTTTTAAACTGACTGTTTCATGTGAAACGTTTTATTTAATATTTTGTTTAATACTTTAGCTGTGCAGCAGATAGCCCGCGAAACTTCAGAATACTTACAACATGTATTAGTTCGCATCGAAAATCTGAAAATCTTGACCGAGACATCGATGAAAAGCATTCAATTGTAACCAGAATCGGTTGTCTGCTCTTGCTGCAAACGGCGCGCAGTGAATAACGCGTTTCATTAACCGCTAAAAAAATAGCGATACAGACGTTAAGCCGTTACGGATGTTAAGAATTTCCATTGTTTACATGGTTTGTTATCCCCACGGCATATAATGCGGGGGGATATAGTCATGGGTGCGGGCGTCCGTTCGTCTGTCCGTGAGCTTTTTTGTTTCCGGGCCAGAACTCTAAAATTTATATTTGTTCCGTTTTCGTGGAACAAGTTGAACTTTGCAAATTTTAAGGTAGACTTCGTTTCCGGGCCAGAACTTTAAAACCGCCGGCGTATTTACACGAAACTTGGTACACAGTTAAATCAGGTGGTGAACTGGTGCCTTTTGCTATTTTAGAATTTCTAAAATATATATTTTTTCCGTTTCCGTGGAAACAATTTGAACTTTGAAGATTTTAGGGTAGCCTTCGTTTCCGGGCCAGAACTCTAAAACCGCTCGAGGTATTTGCATGAAACTTAGTACACAGTTAAATCAGGTGGTGAACTGGTGCCTTTTGCCAGTTTGGAATTTCTAAAATTTATATTTTGTCCGTTTCCGTGGAAACAAGTTGAACTTTGAAAAATATAGGGTAGCCTTCGTTTCCGGGCCAGAACTCTAAAACCGCTTGAGGTATTTACACGAAACTTGGTACACAGTTGAATCAGGTGGTGAACTGGTGCCTTTTGCTAGTTTCAAATTTTAAAATATATATTTTGCATGTTTCCATGGAGACAACTTTGAAAAGTTTTGGGTAATACCTCAGTTGTAAGTGCCGTGGGGATATGCCATCTATGGATGGCTCTTGTTAATGATGACAAGAGGAGCTGGAAATTCTGGTTGTTTATTAGAATCTGAAGTAAAGAACAGGTGTACATTTGAGAAAATATGGCAGAATGTGATAAATTCATAATATGATTTATTTACAATATGGCAAACACATATTCAAAGTTCAGAATTACAAATGATAAATATGTCTAACATATTTATCAAGGAAATATTTAAACAAATTTGTACGTTTTTAATAAACATGAATTTAACTTTAATTACTTATACAAATGCAAGTAGCCTGCACTTATAAATATAGTTATTGTAAAATCTTAATAAAGTTAGCAAATTTAGTAATTTGTCCTTACCTGAGGAAAAGAACAGGTGTACAGTTTAGAAAATATGGCAGAATGTGCCATGTAAGCTGGGACACTGGTATAAATCACCTCCCCCCTACCCCAGCTAGCAAGTAGAGAAACAAAAGGCAAGAGCAAAGTATTATATAAAGGCTTTTATTCAGTAAGAGTTGATTGATGATCACAGAGATTGCTGCAAGGCTTGCTGAAAGGAAAGAAATAATATGTAAGTGATAAGATAAACATTTATTAATTAAATAAATAATAACCCTGCTACACATCGAAGATTTTCAATGTAATTCTCAGCAAAAATTTCCAAATGGACTCTTAAAAACCAATCTTGGAGGAAGACCCCCTCCCCCTTTTTCAATGACCCACTTTACATTGTTAGATCCTCACATTACTAATATGATCATAGAATGTGCCATGGGGTGATCTGTACCATGGAAACTTGAACTCTTTCATCCAAGGTTTATTCTGTGGCTGCTATATATAACATTTTGAAGGAACTGACCTTTTTCTTTCAAGAATACTCGACTAATAGGGGTAATACTCTAAAATGTTGATGCATATCTCACAAATTGCTGAAAAACGTAACAGCATTCATGCTTCTTTATTTTCTTGACTTTATGCTGACATGTTCAACTTTATTGTTAATGCAAACCTAAGATAACGAGATATTTGGACAACATAGACCTAGCCGCCAATATCCTGCCTGTTGGTAATAACAAAGGTAACCAAGTTGTAACCAAGACTGTGTTCTGTAATCACTTTGGTAGTTGTATTTAGTTGCAGTGTATGTGTGTTGTTTGTGATGTGATTCTTTCTGGCACTTTGACTTGAAGATGTAAACAGCTCAATTGGAAGTCCAGTCCTGTTGACTTGATTAATTTAAATATAGGCTATTTAAACCAATGAGAATTCAATCAAACCAAACAAAGCTCAAGTTGGCTTTGTCGATGAGGTGCTGGTCACCTTGTGTTTCAAACATGTTCCGGTGAAAAACATTGCATAAAGAATGGACGAACTTTAGCTGAAGGAGGCAGTGATTTCATTGTCTAATCAATGGTAACATGATCTCTCATTGGACTTACTCAGATCTCCATATCGAAATGCCAGTGTGAAGAACTTCATCTTAATCAGATTTGCCCTTAGCTTGTATGCCTAAGTGGATGCTTATAGAAACCATTTCTTTTGTGGCTTTGTTTTCAAGCATGTCCGCACTTCTGTATCTGTGTCAGCTTTGTAGTGTCAAAATTACTGATGATTTTAATTCTATCATACTCTATATACACATACTGTGGTTTATAGCCACACTAGAGACAGAACTATTCCCAGCATGAAACTTTTCATTCATTCCACCCAGATGCTGGTATGCAGTATAGGTGCTTCATACTTGAATAGTTGTCTTCTGACAGTCTGCATTGTTTCATTGTCTTTTGCATACATGTATATTCAAAGAAGCTTAACACAAAGGAAAACAGGAAATTGAATGATGTTTTATTTATTCAACTATTTCTTCTGTCCTTATGTTGATCATGTCTATTGCCATCACACAAAACTCTCTCTTCTTGTTGAAATTTCAAATTTGAAACTATATATGTCTTGATTGCTTTTGCAGGATGTGTCACAAGGTCGCAGGGTGTCTAGACTACTTCCACAACTCCAGTTGGCATCAGAACATAAACCTCATGTTCCAAGACAACCACTAAATCTGAGAATGCTGTTGGATTGTATAAAAATTCATACGTAGTTAATTGGGTAAACTAAGGTCGTCATCATAGTCAACTGAATTTTTTATCAACATTATTTTGTAAAAAAATTTAATTGGACAGGATTATTTAATTTCTACAATTGATGTAGAGTTTATATTGTGCATGTTTTATTACTTTTTTTTACTTTTGTAAATCAAAGTCCTGTGAATTTTGTATTGGATGCTTTACGATGTGGTTGATTGGTTGGTTAATGCAAACATTACTAAGCAAAAGGTCTAAAGACACATATTGCACATGCAAGAAAAATTTGGTCAAGAATGATTTTGAAACAGATTTTGAACAGATTGTTTTTGGTATCAATTACAAAGGTTCCATATATGATCTTATACCTTTGGCTTATGATCTGTATATGCATTTATATTTCATGAATATATCCACATTTTGAAAAACAACATTATTATGTCTCAGTTTGATTAGAATGCATTGTCAAAGTATCAAGAGAAGAGTTTGAATTTTCGTCAAATAAATTTATTGCTTTTGTCAAGTTTAGAGTTGGTTTAAAATTTAGTAAGAGAGTTTAGTATGAAAACAATTTTAAACCTGAAAGTGATGAGTTGTATGATCAATCAAACACAGTTGATGGAGTCATTTTTTGGCAGATAATCATCATAGTTGCAATCATGAAGATAATCAAAATGTTTTTTCTTGATTTTTTTTTATGAAATGGCAATTAATATTTTGATCTTTTTATATGCATTTTATATGCATCTTTTTGCACATACGTTATTTTATACTTATTATGACAAATTGGTTGAAATAGATGACATATTTGTTTTGTTAAGTTTGTCATTATAAAATTCTGTTGATCTTATAGGATAATGTTTATTAACTGTTGAAATCTTTTTACCTGTAAAATTGAGATCATGAACACGTAATTTTTCAAATTATTTTTTTCTGTTCTTCAAGTGCCTTTGTTTGAGTCCACTCTGGGAGATTCATTGTTTTCGTATCATTTCGTAATGATGCCTAGATATGGATTTAAACTTTAGATTCCGGCAGTAATGGGCTCACTGGCAACACTACTGTGAAATCTCAATGTACATAACTGGGTCAGATATATACATGCCAGGTGTTAGATTCATACTGAAGTACATATATCTTTTATGGTTTCCTGGACAATAAATTTCCATTTTCACCTCTTGAGCACAAACATACGCACCCATGCCATGAAACGGGTAAATTTAGTCCATTTATTGGAAATGTTTTTTCAGGACATTGCTCCAGTTAATGAGTTACTCTTGGCATTAATAGTCCAGTTTTATTTCCTAATTGTTCAACAATTTTAAATACTTTGTCAATCTGAAGCTCTTTGGAGTTAAATACTGATCTAATTACTGATTATTCTGAGTACAGTTAAATAACTCATCTTGCAGTACGTTTGATCAGCTACCCATAACGTTAGGTGAAATAAACTTGTAACAACACAACCTTTTACAGTCAAGCAAATGCTTTTATGCATGTTGTTAATAATTGCATGCATCAAACTATGAACAAAGAGAAATTGTTGCATTGAGATATCATTCACTTGTTCTTCGGTTCAACAAGTTATTCTGGTATAGAAGAATGAGCCTAGAATGCCAGAATACCTAGAATTATGGTACAATCTGAATTATGGTAGTCTTTTTCTTAACTATTTAGTTCATAAGGTCGGGCACATATCCACAATGTTTGAATTAATTCATGCCTGCTTACTTGAAGTCTTAGTTTCTAACAGTAAGATTCTGGCCTTTATGGTTTGGGCAGTTGTTGATTGACTGATGGGCTACTATCGACTTTTGGACATTATGTGGAAATTCCATATGTAGCACTCCTATTCGGTCTTGTTATGTTTGTCAATCATGTACTGTGATATATACAACTGTGATAGTAGAATTGATAATTTTCTATTAAAGGTTAAATTCCTGTGATGTGTACTTGTTTTCTTTCATTCATACAGTTGGTCCAGCAATCTGATTGTGTCTTCTTTGCAAGAGTTCCTGAATGAGTTATCCACCTAATTTTGGATACAATTTCTGGCTGAACAGAGGGGTATCCCCATACCATACAGAAAAATATTGCCTAAACTGGGGTACAATTTGAGGGTTGACCACCTACATGGGATTACCATGTGGGGGCTAAAGAGAAAGGTATTACCTACATGAGGGTACCAGAAGCTGTACGAATATAACCTGACTAATAGCTATTCTGCACAGTCAAAACACAGCATTGCCTTATTTAAATAATTGTGAACTCTGTTCACCCAATTTCAGTGCTTGGTTGATCGTAAACTCATAGCATCATCTTTTCAATCTGAGCCACATCTGTCATCCCATTCCAGAAAGCAACTTTGAGCTAGCATTGGGTCTATAACTGCCCCACTATTGTTTCATTGAACAGGAGTAAATTATTGAACATTATGCTTGTAGCCAAGATCATTTTGTGGAATGGGGCATAAGTAATAGATCAGGGATTGGCAATCTATTTGCTTCTGCGGGATGGACAGTCTGCCATATAAATGGCATCAGAAATTGAAACATGGGAATTATCCATTTAAATACATCTAGTTATATTGTGCTCATGAGCCCGTCAGAATTTCTTCACAGGCCAGATCTGGCTAGAGGGCCGTAGGTTGCAGACCCCCTAAATAAACAGATTGCAGGATGCAAGTAGTCCATCATTGCCTTTCCTTTAAACCGCTAGTCACTGTCTAGCTTTTTGTGGTTAATCACAATGGACTGCATGCATACTTTAGGAACAGTATTGGCACCAGGATATGACGAAAACTTTGTTAATTATTGTGGAGGTGTGGTAGGCAAAAGCAACAGAGGTCGGACTTTGATGATTAGGTCACGGGTTCAATCCTAGCTGCCTAGCCAGCCAAACAGGAATCAGCAGCTCTCACAAGGACGTAAACTTGAAGTTTTGATATGTTGGAATCCAGTCAACCTTTCCATCAAACCCGTCTGGTACTCTTATTTGTTACAAGACAACAGCACCATCATCAATTCTGCAGTGTCATCATTGCCCACTTGTGTCCTGCACCTGTCTTGTCAACCAACTCTGTGATAGCAACCAAATTCTGGGCACACACTTAAGGGCGCACTGACACTTAAAGCCATTCCAACAATCTATCCACACCCAGAAAAGATCCACTAAGGGGCGGGAGTCCTGTAACATCCCAGCCACAATACAATCACAACTCGTTAATGAAGATTCTAGATAACACAGTGATTAGTGTAAGGGCCCAGTAATCTGCTAAACTTGGCGGGTGTTGGTTCAAATCCCGCCCGGTACCATTATTTCAGTCCATAGATTCAAATCCCGCCCGGTTACCATTATTCGGCCCAAATATTCACGCCTGACACTGACGTGATTAAGACGATACCATGTATGCCATAAGCCACGTTAAATTCAAAATCACTGTCCCTACACCTTACTCTTAACGTTTTTATTACTCAGATTCAAACTGCTTTTGAGTGTTTGTTAGAAACTACATCTGGAGTCAATTCTTGCAATGAGCCCTTTGGTTGAGATGAATGTAATACGCCTTGATCCATGGTCTCCTCGCATATGTGACAGAACTACATGGAAGGTTCATAGGCTCATTAAGAATTCCTCTGTCCGTCAAACATGATTTTGTCAACCTTAACGACAATCGGTACTTTGATCCAATGTTCTGTTCTTTATCTGGTTTGACAACGGACACAAACGTATGTAGATTATCGTGAATGTAATTTATACCGTTATATCTCGAGTTTTCTTGTCATGCTTTATTAACATCAGCGAAAATATAACAAATACAGTATCAACTTTGTTGTGTTTATCCGATAATTGGGTGTTCCTCGAATACAGCAGCGATAAGATAAGCTGAAAAGGTGCAATAGACTTCGCCAGCAGTGCCGTACAGATCTGTTGTGTCACCCGTGTTCTCTCCTGACGCCTGCATCAGCAATGTGTCCCCTTTGTACAGATGGAGAATCACAGAGTTGCCAGCAGCTGCAAAGTCGCTGTCTGTGTGGGCGTAGGCCGACGCCACGTAATTGTAGTTGTGATACATATCCAACCAGAGTGTTGAGTTGCTTCGACTCAACCCATGGGACTGGACCACGTACACGCCGGCCTGTGGACAAGTGAAGACGCCAGTGGTTGGGTCATAGCCATTGCCGATGTTGGTGAAGACTTTGTCATACTTGATGGTATACCCTACTGTTACAGTTGAGTGGTGTGTGAGCGCAGCTGTGAAGGCTACTTGTGTCAGCTTTTGGCCATCTGAAAAAGAAGTTATTTCATGAAAGGCAGACATGAATAGTATTACAGCTGCGTCATCCAATAAAAAAACATTTTAAGAATTTAGGCAATAATGGCACATGTAATTATGCCACGGTAAAGCGAGCACATATGAAAAAAATAGGAAAGAATGGCACAACTAAAACAAATAGTTTACTGAAAATATATATCAACTGAAAATCATCTATTGTTCAGACGTAATTTAATCAGATTTATACTCCACGACTATTGGTTGCCCATTATATTTACTTTGTATATTTCTTTTAGATCTGACACTTGATACGGAATGGACAACTACTGCAGGATCTGAGCCAATGCCATTTTTGTTCTTTGACAATAGACCCGACACACACCCGTACTCTTGCTTTTCGTCCTGTGTGATCCCCATGGTTATTTGCGTCAGCTGGTACCTGGCAGATGGATGACAGCTACGCAATTGCTCCACCAGGTTTCATACAGCTTTATGTAATATGTGTATAGATCGGTAATGACAGATGGATGACAGATACACAATTGCTTCGCCAGGATTCATACAGCTTTATGTAATATGTGTACCGATCAGTAATGGCATATAGATCCAGCTACGCAATGGCTCCACCAAGTTTCATACAGCTTTATGTAATATGTGTACCGATCAGTAATGGCAGATGGATGACAATAACGCAATGGCTCCACCCAGATTCATACAGCTTTATATAATATGTGTTCCGATCGGTAATGGCAGATGGATGGCAGCTACGCAATGGCTCTGCCGGGATTCATATGTAATATGTGTACCGATCGGCAATACTGCAGATTCTACTGTTTTCTCAAGATGCAAGCAGTCATGGATCACTGTCACTAGAATGAACTCTTTTCAGATCTAACAACCATAATTACTGACTTTGAGCAGCCATTCCTCCAAGTCATCAACAGTGTTTTGGGACCAAAGACGCATACTCAAAGTTGCTTCAACCACCTGACTCAGAGTACCTGGAGAAAAATGCAGAACCAATGGGCCTGACCAATCACTTCAACGACAGTGATGACTTTCATCATTCTGTGCAAAAGACCGACTCACTTTCAATCCATCCAGTAAATCATGTCTCATTACTGGGGTCTAAATGTGCCGAAGAGGCAGTTCCACTGCTGGATTACTTCGATCAAACCCTGTCTCTGAGACGCAGGGATACCAGCACTACACTTTCTGCTCATCCCAGCAAAATTCCCGTCACAACTTTGGAACATACATCAAGCTACCGTGAATAACTATCCCATATCCAACAACCTGTGCAAAGGCTGGAATAAATTTTACCACCTTGTTGAATACCAGCATCTATCTATCTGGAAACTTATCAGGACTTTTCAGAAGAGGCTGCTGTCATTGCAGTGATTTCAGGGACCCACTTGGAGAACCATCCATGAAGAAAAGAAAGCAAGTATGGTGCTGTAATCTGTAATGAATACTATGCATTTGATTAACTTATGTCTGAGCAGGGTTAATACATGATTTTCAGTTGACATCAATTTTCAATAAACTATTCAACTATTAGTTGTACCATTCGTTCCTACTTTTTCATGTACAAGTGCCCTTCTACCGTGCCATACTTACTGTGCATCGAAGTTTAACGAATGTAGACTGACTTCAAACTGATGCAGAGCCAGAACAGCCTGAAGCATTGAAGGCTTATCGGGATGAAGTTCAAACGTATTTAGTATTACAGAGCAAAGTAAGATAGTTATATTATGGTGTAACCAAATGCAAGAGGCACACCAAGGTAGCGACCGACCAGGAAAGGAGGTCAATAGAAAAAGTGATCGCAAAAGCATGATCCAAACTTGGGTCTCTCACCGATGACCCTTTCAGCTTGGGTGGCCCTAACAGAAACATAGTCTTCTGCCGTGACAGCGTAACGAGTCATAAAGCACACAAGTCTCGATATCCCCACCACGGGGAGGTATACAGAGCGAAATCAAGTGTACTGATTAATGAAGACTCTGAAGAGAATGCAGCACTTTATTACTGCTTTGCAAGTTTTGGTATTTAAATATATGTTAGTTTCAAAGCAAATACGCCTTCCCCATATCAGCGTGAGTTTATTGTTGTACTCACCTATGAGGGTGACGAGCACCACTAAGATACTTCCAACTAAGATCGACATATTTGTCTTGTACGAGTTGGTATATCTGGCCAGATGTGGCGGCCTGTCCTCTGAAAGATAAGAGATCCAGCTTGACTTGGATATTTGACTTTTACTTTATACATTCCATCATTCAGTGGATCTAGAATAAAGACTCGATCATTTTTTTTCAAAGTGGATACGTGGCAGGCTTAGCTCTTGCGGATAGGTACCATTTGCAGAGAACGGTTTGATTGTCTGACATTTTACTTGCAAGTTACAGCTGGACAAAGCACTACTGACATTCAATATGGAAACCCTGTTGGAATAACCTTTTAAAGACTACACGACCTTTAAGTGTTTCTGAATAAAATTGGCTACAATAAAATGAAATATCTTTGAATGTGCCTTGAATCACATAAGCAGATTTATGAAGAGTTGCACAAAGAGTCTTATCTTGTGGCACCTTCAGTACGTGTCCTATTTACTTTCTGGTTGACAACATGGAGGGTATATTGGTCGTGTTGTCTGTTCTAGCTCTGCACCTGGCAGGTAAATCTCTTCTTGCCTTTAACATAGTTCTGCATTTACTCTGTTATGACTTGTTGCCTGCATCAGATACCTTGCAAATTAAAGTTGGATACGTGGTCAAATTCAATGTTTCTTTTTGCAAAATAACTTTGGGATCGATAAATATATATAAAAACATGTACATACCATGACTGATTCATAAAACATATAGCATTTTTAATACTTGTGCCTACTCTCTAATACAAATAAATATTAAAACACAGGGGAGTGATTAAAATACGAAAAGCGTTCGCAAACTGTCTAAGCAACCTTGTTGTGCGCATTGCTTCGAATTCGTTCTACTTTTTATCGGTTATTGTGAATAATGTACATGTATATATCTTGAACAGCCTGTTATGCACGCAACAAGTGAACGTGGCTAATCTGCAACAAAGTAAACAATTTACCGATGCTGTCAACAATTTCCTCGATCGTTTGCTAGAATTTCGAAACATCCGGCCCGCATTTAGTATAAGCTGTGACGTGTCACTATTTTTATCCAGCTATCTAGTAATATCCATGCCGCCACGAATAATGTTTTGCGCAGGGTACGAGGAACGGTTTTGTGTTGGATCTGTAAGGAGTCTATTTAAAAATGCAAACTGAATCCTTTTCAATCTGCCAGGATTAAAGAGTTACGACGTTATTTATTGACGCAAACACTTTCATAATGTCTACTCCACAGTATATTTTTTTTAAAACACAAAATGCTTCAAACATGTGTCCCGCTAGGGAACACGTATCCAACTTTGATATTTTTGTCCCGCGTAATCTTTAATTCGCGTTGGTTCCTTTTAGGTTTTAGAGTGATAGTTGTTGAAATAGAAAGACGTGTATCGCTGATGATGTTAGAATTGAGGGGATGCAGAATGTGACTTTTGGAAAACAGGAGGTGCAGAGTGTAAAGGTTTCTTAGTTAATGCAGTTTTACATAACACGATGAAAAGAGGGCGCGCCCCAACCCGACCCGCCTATGTATCCATGGGTGTGCACGTGTCTGCTAACTTGCTATGTTGATAAAAAAAAAAATGACTTTAATTACAGACTGTTATGTTAGTCTCGATTCTCAAAATGGGATCAGTTCCCCAAATGTGCATCCTCTCTAATAAATATCATATGTATTACACAGTTTGAACTAAAAGCACATTGAT
>JAUELE010222141.1:0-12796 GCA_031471655.1 Diodora aspera | reverse complement strand
ATTTTAATGACATATAATATGTTTTACGACTTCATCGCGATATAATGTTATTTTGTATATAATTGAATAGGATTGAATGACTAGTTTTGTGTAGAAGAAACGCTCAACAGAAATGACCTGTTTAAAAATTTAGTTTTAAAGTGAAATGTCATAACAGACATTACAAGTTTTGATCATGAATTAAACATAATATAATTATAATCTTTTTAGAATTAAAAATTAAATAAATAAGAATGGCGGCATGTTTGTTGATTAACATTATATATATGAAAATATTATTTTCTCTCTTATCTTAGTTGTTGTGCTGTGAATAAATTAATACTCATAGCAACATAAGTGGACCCAGTTGGGGGGGGGGGAGGAGGGAAAGCTAAATTCTATCTAAAACAGCATTAACTAGGGAACGGTAACCTTTGCAGTATGCACCCCCCACCTTTTTTCCAAATCACTGTATGCACCCCCCTCCCCCTTTCCAAAATCGTGGATCTACCTATGAGCAATATTAAACTCCATTCCCCTCATTTAACTCTTAGATGATTTTAATTACCTTGCAACAACCCAAATTCTTTCGAATTTACATTTTACCACAATCTCTTTGATCTGTCTTTCACAGACTAAGATACAAAAAAAGTTAGGTCCAAAAAGTTTCCAACTGTTTCTGACTTCCTCAAATTGATCTTGATGAATGAAGTGGAGCAATACCTGACTAGTTAAAGACTTTTAAATTTTTAGGTATGAAAACTAAAATAAATGAGGTTAAAGGTTTATTTGGGCATGCATATATTTACTGTCCAGTCCCCATCCTGGAATTGGACATCTCTGATTAAATTGGCTAAAAACTGTCTTCCTTAAGACAAGCTACTTATTAAAAGTACATAGTGTTTCCCTAATGACTAGGTGCATGGATGTGAAGTGAGCCATCCATCTGTTTGACGAACGAGCTCGAACTTGCTATCATAGCGAACTTGATGTCCCATCATTCCCTGTCACCCGAACACCTAAAATTTCGACATCAGGGACCAACATGGTCTATAACCACTTCTCTCTCCTAGCAAGGTGCTCTGTCTTTTTAATAAGATCAATACCATGAAGACCCATCTGGGGCTGTTTTTCCCCCCTGGGGGAGAAACAAAGTTTAGTAACCCCCTGCTGTTTACCTGTAGCTTTGAGGGGCTTTCCCTAGTTGACCCAGGAGCCTTGGGGGACATAGTGATTGCTATCATACACTGAAAGTCCAGGCACTTGTGTGGGGCTGCGATTCCTTACATTGCTACAACAAAATAACAGCCTGATTTCTGTAAGGTTCCAGATCCTTAGAAAGGGGGAATCAAGGGGGATAATAAAACAATGGATAGATGCCCGCAGACAGGGGAGGGATTCATTTACAGGTGAGAATTGTGTTCCCTTACCTGGCAAGGGGAGGGATATTTATCAACTTGGGGGAGGGTTTGGGGAGCTGGGGAAGGAACAGGGGTCAAATGTTCCATCTTCCCACAGTATTGGTAAAGTTGTATTTGAAATATGTTTGTCTTAAGATCCTGTCCTCAAAGCCATGGCCTCTGTATCCTGTATCATATAGAGTAAGTTTACTTTGGACGCTGCTCTGTTGTCTCTGGGTGGGGTCTAGGCACTCTAACAGACACAAATCATATTTCACCATCCCCCTCCCTCATGGCCTGTGGGAAAATCTATTGTTCAAACAACATCCCCGGCCCCCAGCTTCAGCTTGCCAATGTGGTGATTTTGGTTCATGTAAACTCGAGCTCCAAGATGATCAAGAACTCGATACAAAATTTCTATGTCCACAGAGTATTGTGGTAAAAAACTCTTTTGACATTTAGACACAGCAAAACAAATTTGAAGTTCATCTTGGCATTTTTTCATCAGTGGCTCTGCATCTCTGGGACGCTTTCTCTACAAACATACAGTCCACGGTAAAGCCTATCCTGAAACTTCTTGTCAGGAAAGCGTGACATGTTTTCGGAGCTGGCAAATTCCTGTTGGTCATGTCACCACAAATGTGTCCACTTATGTTTTCCATTTTATTTAAATAATTTTAAGAACATTAATTATTAATATATGAGCCTTGTATGATTCTTTTTCATCAACTCCTTAAATAGTATGCACTTTTTGACAAAAAACTTACACTTAGCTGTGATGGTTGTGAGTATATGTTTTAGTGATCATAGGATGGTCCAAAAGATTATATAATAAAAATACTTTATTTGTAAGTACCTGGATCTTTCTGCCAGCTCAAGTGGATCTGCAAAACTAAATACAAGTACTAATTATATTGTCTCACACAAGCCATTGTTGATGGGTTATGGTTATAGGTATATTAGCCCCCCACCAGCAAAAATGGTTGGATGCAAGGTCACTACTCTCCATTCCCCCTTCCTGAAGTCCAAAGATGCCTGTTTGAAGGTATCCGTGCTATAACCTAATACAAACTGAAATCGTTTTACTTACGATGCATACATACATGTAGATACGAGAAAACTCCATACAAATTTAAGAATGACATTTATGAACAGCAAAATTTCATGCAGTTCTGGAAGAATTAATCCTTTATCAGTTTAGTATTAGGAATGGTCACTGGTGTCTATGCTTACTATGACAGTTTGGGTATAACAAAGACTATGTCAGTGGTGTTACCTTGGCCAAGTGACCTTGTATATGAACAGGCTTAGTCCACCCAGCTGAAATTGGGTACCTGTCAGAGAAATGGTAATGTGATGTTAACTTTCACCCCTATCACCCAGCTTCTTCTATCTCCTGATTGTTTTATTAAATTATTTCAAATTTTTTTTGTCAATGTTTATGGTATATAATAACAGTTTTAGAAAACCTCCCCCTTTGGGACCCGTAATCTCCCCCTTTTTCAAGCTGGATCTCCCCATTTGGCAGGTATGGGTTATGCTGCGTATGGAGCTCATTTTTAGTCTATTCAAATACTAATTATGTTATGCATTACTGCAACTTTATTATCGCTCTGTGTTAGATTTTTATAAGCAGGTAAAACTAAATATGCTGAAGGGTCAAACAAAATGCAACACAATTGATGCCAGTTGCACAGGTATTGTTGGTAGTTCATGAATACCTCCAAGGAAGAAGATGTTAAACCCATCAAAATATAACTACTTGACCATAGAAATACCAAAATTGTGCTAAAACCATTTAAGTCTTCATTTAGCCACTAGAGATCGCACCAGGAGGCCAGGTTTCCGTGTTTATTGTTGTAATATGCCTCGTGTGGAAAATGTGTACAGGAGCTGTTAAATAGATTATTGACCAACTTCGGAATGATGTAGTTCAGATAAATATTTGAAAATTTTAACAGGTGAATATTTGGACCTTTGTGTTCAAGTTTAATTGGGATTCTTGTCATTGGTTGGTGGTTTTATGGGCTTAAATAAGAATGCACTAGAAAACTTTGTCAGCGGGATGGTTTAGGCAATTGGTTTATGGTTTTCTGGACAATTCTGTAATTCATTTAGCATTAAGACAATTATTTTTAAGGTGAATCGACATAAGTGTCATATAAATTAACAAAACTAAAACAACAAGCATACTTGTGAAGAACGAATGCATTGTCTTGTTTCTTGAAATCATATTGCATTTGCTCTCATATGTCAATTATTTTCAGTACCTGTAAACCAATATCTTCTTAAATCTGAGTAAAATATGTGTACGAGGTCACAAGCTTGCGAAGTTAAGCAACGTCGAGGCTGGAGGGTAGCTGGATGGGTGATCGGCTAGCATTCAAAGCTTCCAGGCCTTCAAGGGTTTGTCCCTACCTCGCACTGAGACACTGGCAATGTCAGTGGTGTCAGATTTGAGCAAGTGGCTTTACTTGTAAACTGCCTCAGTTCACCCAGCTGAAATTGGGTACCTGGTCGAAAGTGATGGAAATGTAAATGTTAACCTTCTAGTGCCTAACTGGCTGCGTGGGTTGTATACTCCCCGGGGAGTTGACACATGTTGTGGATGGTACATTCTTCCAAGGACCAGGGTAGTAATGTGTAGGACCTTGGGCATGTACGAGTACTCGGATAAGTGCGAATTATAAATATGAATTATTATTAAATTATTATTATTATTATTACTGAACAGAGGCAGAGCCAGGAGTTTGCCGGTGATGCGAGGCCCTAACAACGGGTCTGAAGGCCTCCTTAAGAAAATTTGGGGAAAAGACTTGATTTAGTGCAATCTGACTTATATTTTACTGTGAAAACGCTATTTGAAGGCCTCTTTGAATGGGGATCTCAAGCTGTCGACCTCGGCAAAGGATGGGTGGGGGGTTCAAACCCTCCAGACCCCCCTGTAAATCTACAAAAATGTTTATATTCAAAAGTGTATCTTGTTAAATCAAAATAAGTTAACAGAAGTAATAGAGCACGCAAATTTACAGACTTGAAGGATGAAATGTCGATGGGATCACAGTTAACCACTGGATACATAGTACAGCTTCCATGAATGACTAGTGAAATGCAAAAAATCTTGAACTAAACCATCTTCATAGATGGTTTAGTTTGGCATTTTTTGTATTTCATATATCAAAATAAAATATGCATGTTGCAAACCCCAAACCTTGCTAAACAAGAATAAACCAAAAGTTTCACCACTACAAAATCTTGATATGCCACAAACCAATATCAACACTACAATAAAATCTTGATTTGCCACAAACCAATATCAACACTTCAACAAAATCTTGATATGCTGCAAACAAATAGCAACACTACAATAAAATCTTGATATGCCACAAACAAATATCAACACTACAATAAAATCTTGATATGCCACAAGCCAATATCAACACTACAACAAAATCTTGATATGCTGCAAACAAATATCAACACTACAATAAAATCTTGATATTCTGCAAACAAATATCAACACTACAATAAAATCTTGATATGCTGCCAATCAATATTTACACAACAATAAAATCTTGATATGCTGCAAACCAATATAGTTTATAAAAACCAAAATAAAATATATTCACTGCAAACTAATATCTTCTAAAACCACAAATAAAATATGTACAAACTAGCTCCTTGAAAACAGTACTTACTACAAACAAATAGCTTGTTAGAACACAATAAAATATGTTTAATACCAATCATCTCCTTGTAAAGCGTGTTCAGTGTAAACCAACAACTTATAAGAACACACTAAAAGGTGTTTACCATCAACCAGTTCCTTCAAGAGACTGTTTACAACAACCCTGTATCTCGTAAAACCATAATTAAATGCATGTAATGTAAACCAGTTCCTTGAAATATTGTATATAACAAACTAAACCTTGTTTAGCCATACAAAATGGATTTATTGCAAACCAATGGCCTGTTAAACCACAATAAACAGTTATATCCTTGAGTGGCATTTGGAAGTTGGTTGGTATTCATGACACACACTTTATATGGTTAGAATATATGAATAAACTCAGAAGTTCTAACCATATAAAGTGTGTGTCATGAACACAATAAAAAGTATTTACTACAAACCAAATCCTTGAAAACAGTATAAAACATGCCAGTAACTTGTAAACCCGTGTAATTTTAAAGCCAAACCCAGTGCCTTGTACAAACATATATCCTTAAAACCAGTTCCTTTGAAAGAGTATTTACAACAAACTATTAGCTCATAAAATCACAATTAAAAGTGTTTACTACAAACCAATTCCGTGAAAACAGTAAAAACATGCCAGTACCTTGTAAACCAGTGTAATTTTAATGCCAAACCCAGTGCCTTGTACAAACGTACATCCTTAAAACCAGTTCCTTTGAAAGAGTATTTACAACAAACTATTACCTCACAAAATCACAATAAAAAGTGTTTACTACAAACCAATTACTTAAAAATAGTGTTTACTGAAAACAAATACCTTGTAAAACTACATAAAATGTTTATTCTATGAACTAGTTCCTTGAAAAACGGTATTCACTACCACACACCAATTTATCTGCCTACAATAAAGCCGTCTTGGTAGCCATCAACAGCAGCTCATAATGAACCATTTCAAAACAACATAAACATGGGATGCTTTTCAAAATGTCATCAGAAATGTCATGCCTCATGACTTGCTGTCATTAAGAAGCCCAAGAAATGACATTATATATATGTCGAAGTTACTGTAGAGGTACCATATGTCTGGAACTCCCAATCCTGTTCATCGTTTCAACACTGCATGGGAGATGTGCTAGACTGGCTGCAGTCTCTCAAATTTATTTTTTATTCTCTTTAGTATGGATATTTTTTAGAAAGCATAAATTTATTGAAGTGAGCTTTGTTTTCTTCCACAGCCGATTTGTATAGCTTTCACTGGACTTGCAAATTTTCTAGACTTGTCAAGTCTCTTAAGTGAAAAATTGCAGGGTCTGTCAGACCGAGTAATGACTTGTAGAGACTTGTCTGTTGATTGTATATTGTTCCTTCAAACTTTGCGACAATGAAGTTGAAAGATATTTCAATAATTTTCCTTAAGTTATTATTTTTCTATTATTTAATAACCACAAACAATTTATTACATTTTTTTATTTTTATTCAATTATTTTGGGATTTATAGTCTTCTTTGTGTCCTACAGACCATTTTACTGACTTCTTGGGTTAAGAGTGGTTCCAAGCTTTGATGTGATTGGTTAATCATCCTCAATTGGAATAAATCTGTCTGTTCATGAAAATCTTGTTGTGATGCAGTACCAACATCAAAGTTGCCAGATCATCATTTCAAATTTGTTTTAATGGAACAAGATTTTATGAAGGTGTATTACTTATCATATAGTACTTGTATCCAAGTATAAGTTGAGTCAAACACTGCACCATGATCTTGAATGAGATACACCAACCCAGGGGTTGCAACTGCTGATGGAGGGATGGCGGGTTATAAAGGACTGTATCTTGTTTCTCTGACTTTGTACGCTTCTCATTGCAAGGAAGTTCGGGTTCAGTGCCAAATACTTTTTATGTACAATTGTACATGCTTATAATGCATTTGTCAGATTAACCAAAGCGAAGTAGAGAGTTTGGTCACAGGTCCCATGAATTGCACGTGTGTGCAGCTTCTCAACATATGAAAATTAAATGAAATTACATGAGCAAACCATTCTGCCTACCTGACGATATTGCAACTTCTAGACTAGCTCAACCTGCGGTGACAAGTTTTTAGCTTGGAGTGAGTGAGTGATTTAGGGTTTTACATGGTTTTCAGCAATCTTTCAGCCACTATGATTTCACCAGCATTACGTTGGTGTCGGGGCTCTTGTCTCTCTAGGCCCGGGTGGGACACAAACCACAACTACTCTGGCTTGCAGATTGCCATTTCTAACCACTGCACCATCCTGCAACCTTTATTAGCTTGGAGGGTTAATGAAAGTTCAAGTCACAGCTTGGAAAGGGAATTTATGCCTAGAGGAGTAATTTTTGTTTTCCCCTTTAAATATGTTTGAGAAGTTATAGGGATAGGGGAGGCTTCAACTGAAAGACGACAGGTGAGGGTCTAAGGGCCATTCAGGCCACGGAAGCCCTGGGGGCCTGGATCATCAGTGGGCCTTCTCAGCAGTTTTCTAGTGAATTAAGAAAAAAAAGGGTGGGGGAGGGGGATCAGTCCATGTGTTACAAACTTTAGAGGCTCTGCAACGTCTTGGTTCAAATAAACAAAATTAACTGACATCCATATCAGAGTGGATATTCCTGGAGAAATGTGTAATTTAGTGCTTGTATATAAGCATCTGAAACTGACATAAATTGAAACAAAAGATCAATCTAAATAACATTAAGACATGACAGCTGTTATCCTGATCAAGCTAATTATATGCCATGTCGATTTCATGCTGCAGTGGCTCCCTCTGGTGGCAGTCAAGAGAATGAATTATGTAACTCTAAATGACATTTGATTCCTATTCTTCTTGTTAATTCTTATGATTTATGTGCGATGTTAATGTTTTGTCAGATTAAAAAAATTACCAATAACATAATAACAGAGGACTTTAATTTATAGAGCATATAAATTAACTCTTAATTTATAAATAACAATTTTTCGCTACAAAGGAAAACCTGTGTTCAACTAATGAACCTTTTGTGGGGCTGTGCTCTTGTTACTAATTTTATAAGACCCCCCTGTAAAATTCTTTTTTCAAAAAGGTGCGTTGTCAAAAGTAAATGACAGGTAGGAATATTTACAACGGTTTTTACGAGAACAAAGTTTGATTGAAATTAATCCATCTGATAATTACAAGGGGGATGAAATTCTTTTGCGTTAACTAAAATCCCCGTTGTAATTGGATATCGGGCTTTAAAGACTGAATTACTGAATCAGTTGAAATCAAGTCTGGCCAATATGCAGGAAAAATCAAAGAGCATGGAAAATTTATACAGGCGAGTAGTTAAAGTGTAAAGTGGGGTTGCTGAGGTCAGCAAGGTGAGTTCCCAGCGGCATTAAGTAAATGCAGAATATAAAACATAGTGAACACCTGCATAGGTTTTATGTCATGTGCGTGCATGTGACCTGTAGTAAATATACTTTTTTATGTCTCATCATCAAAAGAGTAATTTACTTTTACTGTGACCTTTGACCCGACCAATCTGATGCGTCAGGCTTTGGTCTTGTTTGTTTTGAATATGTGTCAAATTGGATCATTATTTTGAATAAAAAATTTGATTTACGAATCTTGTATTTTTGGAATGAATAACATAAACCAATGAGCAATGTTTATTTGGAGATGTAATATGAAGATATTTGAAGAAAGGTTTTTGTGAATTGGACCTGAAATTGTGAAGTAGGGAAATCTAGAAATGGATTCACAATTCACATGCAAATGTGAAGCATTTGCACATACCAAATACAAAACAAAATTGTTTTTTTCTTTCTATTAGTCTGTATTGTTAGTTATGATGCAAACATATGTTGTAATGCCAGGCATATTCATTCATTCATTTGTTCTGATATTCATTCATTCATTCTGAAACAGACATAGTGACTCCTTCCATTCTTCCATTTTTTCTTCTCTCTGTCATCCTTCCTTCTGTAAGTTATGGGTGCAGCATAGTACAGTGGTTAGTGTGTCTGCTCAGTAATCTGCCAGCCTTAGGTTCGAATCCCACCTCTCTTTCAGCCTGGAGGCCGACCCCTGACACCAACTTGATGAAGGTGACACCATGGTGATATGGATGAAGGATTGCTACAAGCAATGTAAGATCTAAAATTAATCACTCACTCATTCAATAACATAGTCAGTCATGCACTCCATTTGTTTATTCTTTCCTCCATCCTTTGCTCCATCACCTACTTCTATCACTCACATTTTATTTATGTATTCTCTCCCTTGTTCTCTCATTCACTCACTCCTTTCACTCACTAAATTCACTCAAACATATTTATGCCTCCTTTCTCACTTCCACCTCTCTTTCCTCAGTTACTTATTACTCGTTTCCCCCATTTATTCTTCCTTTCCGTTCTCTCATTCATTCAGCCTTTACTCATAGTTCATTTCATTCATTTCTCCCTCTCTTTCTTCATTCACTGAATCACTCCTATAACTCAGTCATGTATTTATTCCTCTTTTTCACCTTCTTTCCTCCCTCCCTTACTCCTCTCACCCTTTTATTTCTTCCCTCTCTCCCTCATTTGTTTAAGTAACATGTAAAAGTCAAATACCTAAATGCCATCAGTAACATCTCTCTGAAACTCAGTTTGGACCGATCAACGGGGTGTTGTTACTGAGATCCGTGGCTGAATCTAACCAGTTGTGCATCACAACCGATAACAATTGAGGAGGGCGGAGATGAGAATCTTATTTCAGTGGAAACTCATTTCCACTTTTTAATGATCTTTGACCGGTAATGATAATTCACAAACCTTCTTGTTGTCCTCCACTTCAAGTAGCCCGACTGAGCAGCAAATATTTCACATTTCTTGGACATGTTGGATTAAGGGCCTGTTTCAGAAAAACCAGTAGTTAAGATAATTAACAAGAGACATACTGTTCTTCATCTTCTTATTATTTGTTGAAGATGGACCCTCCCCTTGTAAATAATGCCTCATATTTAATTTGTTTTTGTACGTTTGTGGGTTGAAGAAACCAAAAGATGTTTACAAGTTTTTTTTATATATTAGAGCATCATGACATGAAACTTGTAAAATCTTTGAAAGTTTTGAAAATATTCATACCTGTTATAGGCGAATCCAGGATTTCTGAAATGGTGGGGGATGGGGGAGTTTGGGGTGGGGGTTTGGAGGTTGTGAGTTGGGTGTTGCGGGTTATGGGTGTTAATCTTGGGTGGGAAACTTGTTCAATTTTTTGGAAATTAGTGACCTCTAGTAAATTTAGAATTCAAACTTTTGGAAATTGCCAACAAAAAGACAGTGAAAAATTTAAAATTTTGGAAATTGTCCTTATAAGGTAAGTGGAAATTTGTAATTTTAGAAGTCTGAATCTTTGGAAGTTTTGCAGTATAATTTAAATTGAGAGTAATCATCCTTGAAATCTAGGGCATTTTTGACAACAAGCTTTCTCCCTCATATGCCCTGGAATAGTCCAGATGTGCTAAATATAGACATCCAATGAAACATCACATAACCATGCGAGACGAACTAGCAAGGGAAGTAACTCTTGATAACACAGTAAGATCGCAGAAATATCTTTTCCGAGTGTTCGGAGAGACTCACCACATGATCGGATGCAGGCTTTCGCTGTGGAAGCTTCGCTGAGTAGTCAATATGCCCGCCTCGATTCTTGTGAATAGGAATGATTCCAGGACATATGACGGAAAAACCTCGTAGTAAAATATTTCTTTAGTTTTAGTGTCAGCATTCAAAGGGTTAAGTTTGAACCTGAACTTTAACCTCACCTGTCGTTAGCAACACAACTCACCTGTCCCGACTCAAATATTATATTTACTCAAATGAATTAAGTTTGTATCTTACAATCAGACTCTAATCTTTCACTCTTTTATTGTATGCAGTTGTCCTTCACGAGTGGCACAACTTTAATATCTGTCAAAGATGCAAGTTATACGACAGAAACAATTTTCTCTTCACGAGGAAGTCTTGTCAAACTGTCTATAATTCATTTGACAGCTTCAAATAAGCAAACATAGCTGAAGATGTATCCCTTATTGAGTAATATATTACTGTTTGTCTGTACATGTATGATTAGTAGTAGGAAAATAGCATGTAAATTACAGAACCGTTAGTCATTTGTTACAAGAAACCGTGTTGTATTGCTAGGGGGTGGATCCAGTAGTATGAGAAAGAGGGGGAGGCTAGGGGTTGATGGGAGGGGTAGGCTAGGGGTTGATGGGAGGGGGAGGCTAGAGGGTGATGGGAGGGGGAGGCTAGGGGGTGATGGGAGGGGTAGGCTAGGGAAGGGGAGGGATTTGAGGAGGGGGTAGGGAAACACCTGCTGAATGCAAGTTCACTTATTAATAGTCAGTAAGACAAATGTCATAGTTTGTCAAAAATACCAAGACTGGAATGCGTGGGAATGGGTCTGAACCTGATTTATTGATAATTTGTTAGGTAGGTGCTCGAGTTTCTTGTGCATTTCATATAAAAACTACAATAACCTTTATTATTCACAGAAAGGGATAAAGAAGAGAGCAAGAGTGAGAGACAAGGGACAAGATAGAAAGGATGAAAAGAAAACAGACCGAGTGAAAGAAAGGCAAAGAGATAGAAAAGAAGACAAATGGAGAAAGTGAAGGAAAAATATAAGAAAGATATAAGAAGAGAGATATAAGCAGAGAGATAAAGAAAGGTAGATAGAAACATGAAAACAGAAGGTGAATGATATAGTTAGAGAAGAAAGAAAGAATGAGAGAAAAGATAATGAGAGAAGAAAGAAACAGACACACAGAGAGAGAAAATAAGTAGAAAGAAAGAGTAGACATGAGGAAAGAAAGCTATTGAAAGAGGGATAGAGAGATAAAAACAGATATATAGAGAAACAAAATGAACGGAAAAAGAGACCGAAAGAGGCAGAGATAAAATTAAATTAAATTTAGAAATACAGATGGAAAGATATAAAAAGGGGATGAAAAAGATAGAAAGAAAAGGTAAGAAAATGAGTTCAGGAGGAAGAGAGACAAGGGGGGAATGAAATTGACAGGCTAAGTCCCCACACCAAGACTTATGGGGCCATTGTATCCCCCACTTACATTTCATATCTTGGCTAGCTGAGAAACTATCATTATTTCATAACTGGGAAACAGAACTCTTATCACCTGAATCAGATAAGTGCAACTTGAAATATCTCTTCTTGATGACATCTCACTAGTGGGTAGAAGCTGTTAAACTCAGTTAACCCTTAATCCCCCAACAATGGGGAGGATATAGACACCTGATCTCACCTAACAAATGAATGTTTTGGATACAAAGATGACAGAACACTTTATTGAAACTGTTCACAAATTTGTTAAGTAATCAGACGAGAATAACTTGTCTCCATTTTGTTATGGGGCTGGTTGTCTTCATTTTGTTACGGGGCTGGTTGGTTAGGTTCCTGCTTTGCTTGGGTCTGGTTTGAATCTATTGCAGGTAATAATTGGGTAAGAGTTCCATTGCACACCTCCAACCTCCAACCTCCAACCTCCAACCTTTTTTTAATTCTAAAGCAGCCCAGAGAAAGCTTAACTAGACTTGCTAAACTGAGGCCGGCATTGGATAAAATTAGTTATTCAGGGTCTGTGAGACAGACTACATGAGTTACTGGTTCTAGGTACTGGTTCTCCAATTGTTGGAGTGTAATGACCTTCTAGCGCTGAAAGGCAGCTTGGGTTAACCAGGGTAATATAT
>JAUELE010222130.1:0-12796 GCA_031471655.1 Diodora aspera | reverse complement strand
ACGACAAGCATTGGGTTACTGAGGCCCTATTCTATCTAAGTGACACCACGTCACTCCCCGGAAGCCCCACAGGGTTAATTTGAATGAAAATATCTGTACTTCTCCTTTATTCAGATCAGTGCTGTTAGTAACTAAATGTCTTAATGATTGTGTCAACTGTCGGTGCTGTACTATTTCTCAGACTCTTGGACTTTATTCAACATACACTACACTTGCAAATACATAGTGATTAATAGTACAACACAAATTACTCACTAAATGAATAGAGGATGGTTCACTCACCTGTGATATATCTTCTATCCATTTAGAGACGGAAACATGAGCTGTCTGTCCATTATCATGTCATAGAAAATTGGAACTTGAAGCATTCCATCTGGATCGAGGATGAGCATAAATACTTTTCATTCCACCTTGCTCAAACCGGGATTTTCTGGTATGCCACGAAGCGGCGAGTGTCTGTGCTATTTCAACTTCGAGCGATATCGTGTGGGTCATTCTGATTGGATGGAATGTCCAATTTGTCATAAGAAACAAGTCGACTGTCGTCCAAACTCGTTTTATGCAAAACAACGTATAAACCCCCTTATCTGTCAGATACATTTTATGCAACACCAAGTCTGCCAGACATGGGGGTTCATCCTCGAAAATCAGGGTATATATGACTGCACCAATGACCCATCATATGCCCTGGAATCACTCATATTCATGACGATCTTCTCCCGGGTGGCATTATAGCCAATAACAGTGAAAGCTTGCATCCAATCATGTGGCACATCTCTCCTGACACTCGGCAAAGTGAAAATGTTATGTGTTTAAATTTATCACGACTTACTTCTCATACCGTGAATGCGACATTTCATTGGTTATCTCATTGGTTATCTCCAAGTAACCATGATGTACCTTTAATCTTCTCTGGTATATAAGCTGCTCCAAGTTGCTTGAGAAACTCTTGGTACATCTGTTGAGACAAGTCAGGTCCCATTGCTTCGTGAAAATCAGGCTTGTTACCTTTAAGTGTTACACACAGTGTAAACTGGAGTGAAAAAAACATGACATTTCAAATAAAAAATTATGTACTTGCGTGATATCTTGTCAAAAATATATTGTAAATATTAGCATTATCTGATGACAGAAATTAAACTGTTCCAAACTAAATGCTCTCGACAACTGAATCCATTTTCATGTAAGTTTAATTCATACGAAAACCAACCTCTTCTATACAATTGCGTTTCACCTACTTAGATCGATCAGAACTGCCCCAGCATAAATATAGAATGTGAGGTATCCCGCATTATGTCATGGGACAATCATGTGACCCATTCTCAACTTTCTTGCCTGTTGACTTTGTTTGAGTCAGATGTGTTCTGTATTGTTCTTCGCAGTGCTGGCATCGTACTTTTTGGATCTTTTCCGTGACCGGTAGGGGATATCTCAAAGGCAGTAAAAGAGGCTATTGGCAAGTCTTTGGCCTCTATATCCACTTTTCCCACACCTTCGTACAGGGCCAAATTCACCTACCCAGTATATAGGGTGCCCTTTTCATGTGCACCCGTAAAGACCAACAAAGTAGCAGCATATTTGTCAATCCGACTCTTGATATTTCGATTCCTGTTTTGGTAGCTCACGAAATCAATTTGGCAGCATGTTGATAATTATACAGCATATCTCATCTGGTTAGGCGAGTTCACTGCCACAGGGATTGCTCTGTCACAGGAACACTCAGGTTTCATTACAAGTATATCTGGTTGCATGTAGTTCTCTGTGATGAACCTGGCCTACAGGAGACGGGCAATCCTGGATCGTTCCAGGTTAGATCCCACGGTGAGCTCCACCCTCTACAAGCAGTCATTGGTAAGAGCATTTGGTTTTTGGTGAGCTATGCCAGATGCCTTCAAAAAGCAGTCTGCATCACCAGTCTGCATCTTTTGGTATGGCTGAAATGATGTCCGTCATGACGCAAAGGGCAAAGAATCTGGGCTCAATGCTACACTTTCCTCAGGAGGAGGAAACCAGGATTCCTTTTAGACACCTTCCTATTGGAAGAAATCCAAGGGACCTAAGTGAGACCAGGTGGATAAGTCTAAATATATATAAATAAACACAATTTTTAGGGAAAACTTTAAACCTTTCAGTAAGTTAACATGATAAAATATTGTATTATTTTTATTACTAACAACTTCTATTTTATTTCGAAATTTCATACCCAAAGCAGAATCACCTGTGAGTAGATGTTTTTACAGAGTTATCTCCCTTGTAAGATGCCGCCCAGAGCAAAACAGTATATGGTGAGGTGCAATTTTTGTTCATTCATTTAGACCAATAATTGCGTTTTTACATTCCTGTTCAATTTCTGCCTCTTAAATTGTATTTTTGTTATTGTGTGCAACCTCTTTAAGGCAGGATAATCAGCTCGGCCTTTGACTGAACAATCAACCTTCTGTGCAATGGTGAACTTTTACGTTATCAGGCAAGATTCTAGTTTATTCAGACATAAGCTTATTTGTTTGTCTCGGATCTTACACTAGTGTGTTCCGATCCTTAATGCATTTATAATGCTACCCTTAGTAGCAGTTTGTGTTACTGAGTTGATAGTGGAGGTTTTGTGTTACTTGACCAAAAAAACTACTTTTTGGTATTGGGTTAGAGTTTTTCGTAGCTTGTTTTCAACCTAATTTGCTTTTATTTAACTTCTCTGTCACTTCGTGGCTAGAGCAGGGTTAAGCAGCTATGCGCCTTCTGTGTTACTTTGCAATTGTATAAAAGTGGTTGGTATTTGTATGAATTTAAAAAATTCAGAATATTTGTAATAGTCACAGAATCCCAACCACTTCCAAGTACCCCATCCGACCTCCCCATATGACCGGATTGCCTCTGATTTTTGACAATTGCAAGATGCAAGTTTAGAAGGGGTCACATGACTGCCACACGACTTGGAATGGGAAGGTGACATAAAATGTGGGATACCCCTCGTTCTATTTTTATACTGTAGTATTCCCGGTTGATCTAAACAGACAAATCACAATTGTATGGATGTGGTTGGTATTCTATGAATATTGCAAATATTGAGTTCAAAACAGTTTATTGGGTGTTTTTTTGCCTTTACCGGGGGTGTCAAAGTAGCTTCACTGCTCCTAAAACCTGTTGACCACTCTGGCAAAAAGAAAGACACCGCTCCCTAATTTAAGTCCGAAGGTACGTCTACGCTTATGATCACCATAATCTGTAAGCTATGTGAAGACTCACGGTCAACTGGTCCACAAAAATTAAAAAGGCATTTATGGATTTTTAAAATCAACAAACCAGCTGCTAATTAAATTATCACCATCTTTGCAACATATCTTGTAAAAAACAACAACTAGAAATACCTGACTGACACACAAGATTTCATACTGTTTGTCAACAACACTCTTCGACCATCTTTTCCCATGATCATCCTCAAAGACTCGGAGATTCAGTACTTTTCTGACACTGAAAAATTAA
Organism: Diodora aspera; assembly: GCA_031471655.1. NCBI lineage: Eukaryota > Metazoa > Mollusca > Gastropoda > Lepetellida > Fissurellidae > Diodora > Diodora aspera. Next base: position 9,316 of record JAUELE010222130.1, on the reverse strand, counting down.
TTAAAAATTCAACAAATTGCAAAAACATGACTTCTCATAATCAAAATTACAAAATACAAAAGACTGAATGAATGACTTAGTGTATACACAACAATGTGATTATGTTGTATTTCAATCATTGATTCCAAACCAAGCCATTCTGAACTGATGACTTCCCATAATGTTTCAGTCAGTTTGTCATGGTCTAGGTACATTGGTCTGACTTAGTTAACCTTCTAATTCAACAAGCCTGTTACTTAAGAGTGTATGGCAATGAATATTGATATCAGCATAATAAACAGGCTTTAATCTTATATGTCCTTGATTGTGCATTAAGTTTTCTTTGCATTCGTGTCAAGATGATTATTAAAGATACCTCATATCAACATAAAGACGTGAAAGTGTTCTGAAAACAGACATACAGATGTAAAAACGCACATATACTCCATTTCCTTTGGTGTGTCATATCTTGAGATCCCGACCAGAACACACAATCCTCGCCCTATGGATCCAACAACCTCCTCGCCAACTTAAAATAAAAGTGCAACCAGATAATATCGTAAACCTTTACACAATGCTGGATCATTACTCAGGTATAAACAGTGAGCGAATGCTTCCATATGGATGTGGTGAGTGAAATATGATTTTAACATGGTTTTCAGTAGCTGTTCAACTATATCACTACAATAAAGGCACCGAATACAAATACCAGGATGCTAGCGATGGGGTGGACCAGGTGTTTGGGAGAGGGTGGGGAGAATCTGTCACCACAAACTCCACAACTTATGTGGACATACCATGCTGATAATATTATGTACAGTGGCAGAAAAATTCTCCAAGTCCGAGGTCCCGGACGAATGAAAAGGTAATGTTGACTCATCTACAAAATTAACAAAAAAGTCTGATGACTTATTGCCTTTATTTCTCTGACAGTGTGTGCAAAATTGATTAATAAAAATCACAGAGTCATGAATTAAAATTGTTTGCTTGTCACTGATTCTGATCATCATAACTGACTTGAAGCATTCATTGAAATCATATAAGTGACTTGAGAGAGAGAGAGAGCGCTAGAGAGCGCTAGAGAGCGCTAGAGTTTCTACTGAAATTTACCTGTGACACTAGCCTGCATGACCCTCTGTACTATCGCCTTCATTTTGCTGCACTGCTATGATTGTGTTTTATAAACTGTCCATGTAAATCATAAGAATATAACGTCACTGCCTTGTCACGTTTTGAGATGTGAACGAAAAGTTGAGAGAGTTACGCCGCTTGACCAAAGGGATATAACTCCTACCGGATGTAAGCGCGCTACTGACACCACAGTCGCCTAGTTACGGCGGAAGCGCAAAGGGTTTGGAGTACTGTTGTTTTGATCCACTTTATTAAGCAAGTTTAACATTCTAAAGGACGTATTTAAGTTGAAGGTTTGTACATGTCAAAGAAAACGTTACACTTAGGAGATTTTGAGAGTAAATTCTTTGTTTGTCCTGTTTCTTTGCGTTTGTATATTTGTGCAAGATTGTTTTTCACGTGCAAGTTGAGGTCCATGCAGGTTAGGCTCGCTTCACTGGCACAGGTTTATCTTTTTTTCCCCATAGATTCATAGCCATGTAGCTATACCAATATAGAACGTGCAGATAAAAGCAGTTTTCTGGATTTAGTTCAGAGAAGAACGTACTTTGATATATATGCATGCCGTTTATTAGACAGCAAAAGTACGATTATATCTAGTTCACTCACCTTTGTGTAAATTCTTGTGTTTTATCTACAGTCGAGCACTGATCTGGTGTCTCAAAAATGTATTTTCATATTACGGATGTATCGAAGTGTAGGCATCGGTCCTGGCAAGATCATTCAATAGAGTAATGTGTTGCAATGTCAGTCTCTATAATTTGGTCATCAGATATATATTGTTTACAAAATCAGTTAATCAAAACGACCGAATGACATCAGAATACTACGACTACAATGCTGTCTGCTAATCCTGCACACCTAAGCATTAAAGCTTCTCTTAAAAATGCAATATTTTTCATGAATAGTCGATTTTATGCTTATTTGTTAGCATATCAAAAGGGTCAGGGTCTTTTCGGACTAGGGTTCTTTCGGCCTTGTCAACCCGAGACAATTCGGCCTGGGCCAATTCGGCCTATTTTCTACAGGCCGAATGGGCTCACTACCTACTTTTGTTAAAATCAATCAATAAAGAACACATCAATGACAGTTATTATTCTACTGACAATACTAATCAGCTTCAGGAACTTCAAAGTTAACACTTCTCACTCCGTAAATTAAGTGAACATTGTGATAATGCATTGGTTGTAAATACACATGACTGACTTCTGGGATTATAAAAATAAAAACAATCTTTTTATGCATGAAACTCAGGCTTCACAGGTTACAAAAAAAAGAAAACTTATTCAAAACTCAAAAAACACACATTTAGTACAGTTGTAGAATCATTTATTTCAATTCGTTACATTGGAATATAACTGGCTAATGACGTTGTACAGGTGGGAACATTCGGCCATGAGGAGTGGGCCGATTCGGCCGACGGCAGGCCGAATGGCCCTCCAGAGTCACCCCCGAGGCCGAATTTCCCAAGACCGAATGTTCGCGTTCCCTATATCGGCTTCATCAAAAAGAGAGTGATAGGCTGATATTAAAAGTATTAAAAAACTGTAGATTACTCATGTTGCTAAAGTTAACTTCAGACTGAATCAATTTAGTTCCTTAAGACAAACCTTTACAGACAGCGCCTTTACTGACTGACGTTGACATCCTATTTTGTGGCAGTACCATATAATTATAAATCTACGCCTCTCCTAAATTGTTTTATCAGATTTGTTCAAGGACCACCTGTGCATGTGTTCTTTTTCAAATATACATTCATAAATGCATAATATCTTTGGTGTATTTTTAAAAGTTCTTAATGGAAATACAGCGATAACAGATTTGTTGATCTTGTGTTCCATGAAAGCTTCAATTAACGTGTTTACTCAATCTTACCAGGTACCGGGAGAGCGACACAATTTTAACAGTATTATCTGTCACTTTTCGCTTTCCCGACCCGTGATTTACACTCAATAATGTAAGCAACGCAGATGACACAGGTACGATGGTTGTCAACTTAATCATATGTGAAGAATTACTGTACTAGGTTTTGTTTGAATATGAACTTAAATAACTGGCCTTTCTGTTATAGGACAACTATGATGAAAGAGAAGGCGCCTTGGCATTCAAAGTTCTTACAGAAGATCAGACGAAGGAACTTCAAGCACTGAGTGTAGAGAATATTCAAATGTATGTATATGTACTTAGTACTATATTGTACTTTACAAATGGTCCGACCAACAGGCAGATAACAATATAATATGTAAGCTTTCTGAATATGATATTGTGAATATGAGTTACATTACAGATTAATTATCGTTCATCTGGTAAAGCACCCTCGAAATCCAGGCTATAATTAACTACTGTCCACCATCCGTCAAATACCCTGGACCCACTACTATTCAAGAGGATCGTTTTGTGAGAATGGAAAGTCCCAAAATGCTAAATATAGACATTCATTAAAATGTCACATAATTGCACGAGAAGTAACTCTTGATAATTTTAAACACATAACGTCTTTACTTCGCCAAGTGTTAGGAGAGATGTGCCACATGATTGGGCGCCGGCTTTTGCTATAGAAGCTTCACTGATTGGTCAAACCGCTAGCCTCGAAACGATCGTCTTGAATAGGAGTGGGTCCCGGGTATTTGACGGATGGGGACAGTAGTTAATTATAGCCTGGATTTCGTGGATGCTGGTGAAGGTCTGTTCCGTTACAACTCCACAAAAGGGAGTAAGCTCGGAAGGAGTAGGATCTCTATCTTCATCGGCTGCTCTGTCCAACTTGTTCCATTCAACCTGTCGATTGTTTTAGTTTGTGTATCAAACATGATCATCGACTAAAGTTCAGTTAAACGTATGCATGCATATATATGCAATATGAAATGGCTTAGATAATATACATGTATTGTTTGAACTTGTGAAATTGTTTGAAACTGGATGAATCGACAAAAAGTCAAAACAAATTTTGTCAATGTTTTCAGGAAATTATGTGAAATATTCAAACTAGAAAATCATGGCTCTGATCTGCGTGAAGCATCAACTCTTGACTTCTACACAGCTGCAGTGTGGTGGGCTCAAGAGAGGGGCTTCTCTACACAACAATTGTCGGGCTTCTTCACGTTAGTTCATGGCCTGCTCGACAATGTGAAAGGTGAATAGATACATGTTTTTATTATTTCAACAGTACAGAAGACTATTGACTGTTGGTGAGTAAGTATGAGCAGCTAAGTGCATGTGTTCTTTCAGTGGCTTCCTTTCAACCACTATCTCAGATTATCTTGTGGAGTTGAACATCAGACCTGTATGACTTGACGTTTTGGTGTCTTTCAAGTGTCAAAAGTATGAATGACAAACTTAATCTGCCCTAGCAGGTTGCAGGTTTTCTTTTTCAAAACTGTGTGTTAATTTAGTGCACCTGTACTGACCAAGTCATTACCTCTCTTACATAAAAGCTCATAGTAGCATGCAGTGTTTGTGCCACATCAGAAACGGACTCCTCTTCAAATATTACTTGAAGATTAAAATAATAACAACACGGGACAATCTTCACCTACTTGGCACACAGCTTCAGACTGGTGAAAAGAGTGAGTTTACAATTGTAGCAACATGTCCCAGTTGAACCTCGTTGTCAATGTCCTGGTGTACAACAGAGGAAATCCTTGTGTACTTGAGAGCAGCATGAATGGGTCACCCGTCTTGCACACTTCACAATACTAAACTTTCCAAGCTTCTGATCAACTTGGATTCTATTGTGACACAGACCGCCAGTTATAAACAGCACTGGTACTTTGAGGACTTCCATCCAGCAAGTTCTATTCTCACTGTGTGAGTAACCAACCTAATGTGCACCTTAATAGATTTACTACAAGTTACATAAATCGCTTACTTCTAAAAATTTGAACACATCAAAAAGTAATTATCTTTCTTGCTTCGAAATTTTAGAAGTTTTACCGTATATATAATAGTCTCTTGAAAAAAGGTTAGAAACTTGAATTTTATTTAAACATTATTCCTTTCTTGTCTGGCTACAGAGAAACACATGAGTCTGGTGGATAACTTGAAGGAGATGAAGAAGATGTTAGTGGGGATTGGAGTGGAAAACAGAGATGAATCCATGTATGGTGGCCTTGAATTCTTTGATGTGGGCCAAGCGAAGGAAGTCACCACTTATCTATATTCTAGGTAATAAAAGCATTTTTTACTTTATTAGGTATTACGGTACTTTGATGATAAACGTTCCCGGGATTGAAAGAATAGGACTCCAATATCCTCATGTTTGACGTAAGAGCCATCTAAAATGAGGATTTTTTGCTTTCTCTTTCTTAGTATCGATCCTGTGTTGTCCATTTTTGTGATGTGCCTCTTGCACATCACATTGCACTTTGGCTGAAATATTGCCCCCTGAAATGTAAAAATACATTTCACTCACTCACTTGCAAAACAAGCCCATAAAAGATATATTTTCGCATGTACACTTTTACAAAGATCTTTAATCATATTCAAGTACATACTCAAGATTCAGGGTATTTGTGACTTGACCAAAGCCTTTATCAAATACCCTTGATTCACTCCCATGAAGAACGTGTAAGTGAGTGAAATGTTTAACGTCCCTGTGGGCAATATTTCAGCCATAGTGCAACGATCTATGAAGAACGATCATTGTGACCTTATATTCTGACCAGTCAGTAAGGAGTCCACAGTGAAAGCCTATACCCAATCATGTGGTGCAGCTGTTCTAACACTTGGCAAAGTTTGGGGCATCTGCCATTGTTGCCATATTTGTCAAGAGTTACTTCCCTTGCTAACTTTATCGCATGTAGTACATGACATTTCACTGGTTTCCCATATTCAGCACAATGAATTTTCCAATACGCGAAACGGCTTTCCTTCACAAGAGTGAATCCAGAGTATTTGAAAAAGGCGTTGGTCAAGTAAAAAATACCCTGGATTTCGAGGAGGATTCAAGTAGTTTTCTATGAAAGTGATTGTTTCTTGCAAACAGTCAAATTCTTCTAATAGTTCACTTAGTGACTCATGCATAACATAAACGCGTAACAAATATTCGTTATTATTATTATTATTAGTAGTAGTAGCAGTGTGACTGGTAACCAGACGTATGAGACAGAATATTCATGATTATACTTTCTTACTCTGTTCGACAGCTTCTTCCAGCACTACAAGCTATATGACTATATGTTTTCAACATTACAAGCCGAAGAAATTATCGGCACTGACGTAAGTACACCTCATGTTCATAAATAAAATCTCTCCACTTAACCTAGACATGTATTTGTGATCTTCCTCTGTGCATAATTAAATAATATCATGCTGCAGTATAAATAACAACAAGTTCAATTTATATTTTGTTTGTACTGGATTTGAATTTTCAACATTTGCAATAGTTTTCTTTCTGTAAGTTTTCATATGCACTGAGCATATTTTGTGTTGTGCTGAAGTTATGCAAGATAAGGCCACTTAAAGAAAATAACTTGTTTCTCATCACCCTCCTACCCCTACGATTGTTTATACTTTGAATCATTGTTAAAAATGATTAATGTTTTATTTGTTTCAACTCTTACTTTGTTTTATAGTGTGCCAAACTTGCTTTTAAAGAAGTCAGCCATGCCGTTTGTCATAATGTCAGCTACAAAAAGTTCTATTTGGCTTCTAAACATAGTAGAAAATCCCTTGCTGAATGAAATATGTTTCAATTTATAACCACTCAAATTAAAAATAATATATAGATATAATCCTCCCTCCCTCTCCAGTAAAATTAGAAAACAAGTGATGCAATTATTATGATATTAAAAAATGTGACTGTAATTCCAGAACTCAAGAGGGTCAGTGGTACATGTGATAGTGAAACTGTGTCGGCAACTATAACATGCTGCTCACTTCTCACGGAATTTCACCGTTTTTCGAATTTCTGGGTACAGCAAACTATACATGCCTATATCAGTATTTCGTGCGAAATTGCATATTCTTTCCAATGGACTGGTGCTGAAAAAATATATATGTTGTTATAATTATTTCTGCGACTGCTGCAAGGACTATTGTTGTGTTTGTTATTACACTTATGCTCATGAAATTGTGCTCTTTTCAGCTTGATGTGGAGGTAGCTCAGGCTGCAGATGTACCCTTCCCCCCTCCCCTTGATGAGGGGATTACAGAAGAGGACTTTTCCCAGTACATTGCCACCCCTCCATCAACACCAACACCTGAGGTAGGCTGTTGTTTCCATGTTAAAGGTTCTAAATATAATTGTCAGCATCGCCATTGCCGGATTGCGGATATTGCTTGGTTACTGCAGCGTCTACAGCTGATTTGTGTTTTTCTTCCATGGTGTAAGAAAATGATAATAATTTGCTGTTTGGTTGCCCTCACCTCCATTGCCAACAGAGTAAGCATCATGAGCAGTTCTCATGAAGGTATTTTGAGAAAGTGAGTGAGTGATTTTGGATTTAACATGGTATTTGGCAATCTTTCAGTCAAGTAACCAAGTGTCACCTACATTATGTTGGTGTCGGGGGTCAAAGGCTGAAAGAGAGGTGCCCAGGCAAGATCCGAATCCACAACTGCCATGTCTGGCAGATTACTTGGCCAACACACTCTCAACTGCGCCATCCAGCACACATTTTGAGAAAGATTTAAAACATCTTACTGATATCTATCTTAATTTGAGCCAAGACTCATTTCAGGAAAAGCAGCATCAGGCATAAATAGTTTCTTAAGTTTTTTTTTTGTGTGCAGATGATTGAAACAGAAATGATAAAGCTAACATAAATAAGTTGAAATATGAGTTGCCCATATTGGTTTGTGTTATAATCATACTGGCAACCTTTCTCACATGGACCATGATCCATAGCCGTACAAAAGCTTCAAGGCCATTGAATAAAATTATGCAGACCTCGGCAATAAGATACTGCACAGACCACAATTTCCACAAACATTTCTCAATTATTTCAGTACTAACAACACATACCTCTTATCCAAGTTACTAGCGTTGTACACAAAAAAAACCCCATAAATGTTTTGATTCTATGAAACATCCACTGAATGTACTTAATATTATTTTTCATCTTGCAGCCTACAGAAGCAGCTGCCGAGGCAGTCAGCGAGCTCGAGATAAGCAAAGAGGCAGAAGAAAACATCTTCTCTAAGCTGACTGTTGAAGACGTCCAAGAAGTTATTGAAAGTGTTGCTAAGGAAATGCTTGGAGGATTGCAGGTATTATCTTCAGCTGATATAAAAGTGGAAAACCAAAGAAACCTTCAGATTAAGTCATTTCTTCATTCATGGTCTGAATCTTATTCATGCCTAAAGGAACAGTAGGGGCAAAGGGGGGCTTTTTCTCCCCACTCCCACTTTCTCCTGACACTGTATTGCATTTGTGCTATTTTTAGACGAGAGAAAGTAGACACGCTGGCAGCATCATGTATACATCTGATTTGTGTTGGCAGTGGATGACTAAACACTAACCTTTACAAATGAACATTGAAAAGAAATGTTTCTGTCGTAAAACATTCTAAAGCCCAATATGTTCTACTCCTAATGACGGAAGCTGCATGTAAAGTTGAACATATGGTATGATGGTAATCCTCCATGCTTATCCCCCTCCACTTTCCGCTTGTCATGTTTTGAGCTGAGATTAGCCCACCTCCCCCCAACTGCGCTGTTATTTTAATGTTGATTAAGGTATGGTAAGAAATTGGAATAATGACCAAGTTTTCCTCTTGAGAAATAAACTGTGGCACTACTTGAAATTAATCCATTCAATAAATCTTTTAACTAATTTCAGCTGGAAGTTGCTGCAAAATTGAGGGAGAAAGAAAATCAGCTGATCAGCAAAATAAATAAAATTCACCATGTTGCCCATACACCAAGTTGAAGTGGTATTCTTTCTCAGCACCAAGTGGAACTGTGATAGCACTACTTTCCTTCTTCATTTTCATTAAGCATAAGACAGAAAGTTGATAAGTGCCAAGGAAAGTATGGGATGTGCCGGGATTTATCATCATGTAATTTATCCAAAACTGAATTTATGTGTCATTTGTAAATAAATATCTTTTTCTAACTGATCTCAGGTGTGTCTTCCTATCCGTATTATTCAGCAGACTCACTACAAGGTCCAGGCTTTGCTCAGCTTCATGCCACATGGCAACCTCTGCCTGACAGGTGTGACAGCTCACAAGCTATGCTAAATCACCCCTGTCCCAAGTGGCCA
>JAUELE010222119.1:0-12796 GCA_031471655.1 Diodora aspera | reverse complement strand
AGGACAACGTCATTAACTGGAGCGCAACTTTACTGCACATAATTACTAGAACCCTATTCAGAGTGAAGACGGGAGCGTGTATGTACATGGGCCGCAAGCCCATTACCAATGGACATAATAAAACAATTACATATCTCAATATATGGTGAAGGTCAAACAAGACTACATCTTAAATTATGAGCATTTAGTTAATATTTGCTTAGCGGAATAACCATTCGTGTATCTAACATGAGACTGGAGAATAAATTGTAACACTTATTATTTATTTTGATATTATTATAATAACGATGACATTGTTATAGATAAACCATATTGTTTCACCATGTTATAAGTACATGTATACTTGTGCCAGTATTAATTCAACGAAGATGATTGATCATATACTAGTATTTGTGTTGTCAGGACAACGTCATTAACTGGAGCGCAACTTTACTGCACATAATTACTAGAACCCTATTCAGAGTGAAGACGGGAGCGAAGGTAGGTTGGGTGGGGTAGCGGTTTAAGTGACTGCGCTCATTTCAGTCACGCAGAATTTTGGACTACCAGAGAGAAACCGACAGATTGTTTTGACATTTCTTGATTATTATGGACAGCGTTGCATTTATGTAGTCAAGAAAATCATTCAAGCAGTCAACGCTGGCCACCTTATTACCTCCATTCAATTAATTACCAAATAGTACGCAACGCATTAAATAAAAACCCAAACAATTGCGTAAAACATTTTGTTTGATTTTCGTTACGCAATTCTTTTCAAAATAGTTGCGTGTTAACACAATTCTATTGCGTATTTACACACATACACGGCTTATTTGTAGCCCTGCACTGCAGTTAAATATATCAAACACCGATATAGTATGTCGATCACCCTGTAGCGTTTATTGTTGGATAATACTTAGAAAAGTGTCGCAATACGGCGATGTGAGAGGCCAGTTTATTTGAAAGTAGAAAGTAAATCCGTTTCTATCTGCCGGAAAAAGGGGAATACGGTGTGATTTAATTTGGCGCACACTTTCCTAATGTCTAATGCACAGAAAATCTCCCTGTCCAAGAAAGGATATGTCCCGTCTGTAAAACCAGTTGTGTTGAAGATGAGGTACACTTTTTTCTCTATTGTCCTCCGTATTTAGATATACGTTTTAATTTAAATAATGTAGCTACATTTATTATACCCAGTTATTTTCTTTTAAATGACAATCAACAGCTTTTTTTTAATAATTGTCTGATGGAAACGTAACTTTTAATCTTGCCAAACCCCGCTACTTTATACTGTGATGGCGTCGAGCCCTACTTTATGTTTAATTAGGAGGAGTCTTTCTGCATGTATATGGAAATAACATTATCTTAAAACGAGTCTTTGTGTGTATATAACTTTTTTTGAACTGAGCAATTATATGTGAATCTTTTATTGCTACAGTCTCTCACATTTCTCAATGAAAGGCCTGTGCTTTATATCTATGTTTGTATTTGTATATAATGTTGAACACAGGGTGAGACTTTAATAAACTATCTGTCTGCCTGTCGTATCCGTTTAAGTATCAATTAACTAGAATTGAAAGACGTCATCATTGTTGCGCCAAATAACATCAAATGACTCCATCAGAATTTGTAGAATGGCCGTTTTCTATAAATGGGACGTTTTCACTTTTGCAGAACGATCACGTCATAATGAAATCGAACGACCTCACAAACACTGTTTATCATGCCGAAAATAGGACCTTGAAATGCTACCTGCTGTCGTAGGTAAGGCCGCGGGCAAAGCCCTGAAAAACCCAGTCTGAATAGGGTTAATTATAACTGCTACCCGATACCATGCAGACACATTTATTAGGTGGCGGATTAAGCCTAGGGACCCGGAAAGAGGGCCAAAAACGGGCTTAATTGAGTGTGGATGTGAGTTTTTCTATTTCACTATGTTTTCATATCATGAATATTGCAAATACTATTCTATTCTATTCTATATCTAAGGGTGGGGCAGAGGACGTTGGGGGTTTTTTTTTGGGGGGGGGGGCGGTCGTTACTAAAGATCAAGGGTCCAGATGGTTGTTAATCCGCCAATAGATTAAGCGTATTGTGATATTAAAACGTTAATGTAGTTTCCTTTGTAAGAGATAAAGAAAACTCAAAATAATTATATATTCACACAAAATATCCACCATAATATGAACCTACAAACCAAATTAGTGAATTAAAAAAAAATTGGTACTCTCGACATACCAAGAATGAGTACAGTTCGACATCGAACAGAGTAAAAACGTATGAAAATGCGTTGCCATTCAAATGTTTTTTACCTGGCACAAGTGATCTTGCAGGTGTTTCTATGCTTTCTTTATCAGTCATGGTACTGCAGACAGCTATGCTGTGGCCTCTGAAGAACCTTAAAGCATCTGGATCAGCTACCAGTAAAGTTGTCTCCCCTGGCACAGGGCCGCCAGCAATTCTGTTGACAACTGACTGCTGAAACTCTTCTTCAACGTTGACCCCATTGACCTCAATGAGTCGGTCTCCTTCCCGTACTCCTGCGGCTTCAGCAGGGGAACCCGGCTCAATCTTTCCAATGGACTGACCGCCCTCCTCCTTGTCACCGTGCAGCTCAAATCCATACCCAGAGTAGTCCGGCCACCGCTTGACCGTGCACAGTCTGGCTTTAAACGGGGATGACACTGTGGACAAGAAAATGAACAGAGCTATTAAAATATGCCTAACATAACATGGAAAATACTGTAAATTGCAGAGCTACAGAAAAGCTTTGATGAAAATTAGGTATGCACGAATCAGTTGTTCAGATTATTTGGTATTCATAGTTCAATTTGGTAACATGGATATTTGTCCCGACGGTAAATGTTGCAATTGCTTTTTTTGTAATTACCAACTGAAAATTTTGCGTACACGTGCAAGCCAAAATGAATGTTGTGTGTATTTATGCAGTCGGCACTAACGACGATACACTATTGATTTAAGTGACTTCCCAAGTACGTAGTACGCCACGCATTTTTAAACAACCGAGTAAAACATTTTCGTTTGCTTTTCTGTACGTACACCTCATGAAATAAATGATCTTTTAGATAATTTTATTGTGGATTGCGCAGATACACAGCCTACCTGTAGCTCGCCAATAATAATACAATATCTTACATAAAATTAACGTTTGCATCCAAAACATGTAATGCATACTCTACAATAGTCCATAATGCCCGTATTATTGAACGTTTTATAAATATTTTAAAGGGAGCATTCAATGCTGAGACAGTTCCGTGCGCCGTCCAACTAATCCATTAGGTCTTGAGTTGTCTAATGAAATTCACATTTGTTCGCAGCTAAAGTCTTTCACGTCAAGGCAAATATATGGGTCATAAACAGTACAGGACATGGAAACATATTTTATCATAGTTTGGTGTATTTTCGGAAATGTAAATGCAGTTTATGCATAATGCAAGCATGTATATATGAATCACGCAAACACAATATGGTGCTCAAATTCGCCCGAACCTTTAGATGTCGCACTCAACGCTACAGGGATATACAGATTACGCGTATAAAATGCATGTATCGTGTGGTCCGTGTACACTGGAAGTCTAAAAGGTGCGAAGACTGCATGTAGCGTCCATGCTTCCATCGACTGTGGAACAATCTCTTCTATCGATTGGAATGATTGTTTGGGAGTGCTCTGGTTTATGCTTATGCAACATAACAGATTCAAGTTTGCCATCTTACGTAAGCAGCGTGTGCCAGCGCCACCAGACAAAAAGGACAGGCCACGAATCTGATGTCCTTATGTCACAAACCAGATGTTAAAACAGTTTCGTCATTAACAGGTATCATGTCATGTAAATACTGTCGGAGAGGGCATACTAAGCTGTATTCACTTGCGCCTAATCCTTTTCACTTTGTGAATAGAATATGTTTAAATCAACAGGAAACTCCGTCAAGGTGGTCGTCAAGGATGGCATGTGATTTGTGCCACTCGACCCCTTTTACCTAATCATTACTTGTTTAGCTTGCAACATCTCCATATTCTAACCAACGAAATCCACACGATTGGAAATCTTTATATCCTTTTTCTATTCAGTAAACCCATGTTCGTCGTGAAGATATCTGAAGTATTAGAAGAGTCAGTTCCGTTGGGAACAGCTACCATGGGTCAAAACATGATATAAGTGTTTTAAGTGATTTAACACACCATTTCGAGCAAAACATGGCTATACAGAAAGTGTCTTCATAAAAACCCACACTTCTGCTGTCTATTGTTCGTGATAACCACATCAATTTCATTTCACCAATATGAAAGAGTTTTCACCAGGGATATCCCAATACTTCTGAAAAAGCCAATGCTATTGATGTAACGCAGCCCAAAAACAAAATCAAAAACTTCAAAAAGGTTTAGGAGACTCGTGACAACATTATGTCCACCTCTAGGTGGACATGCGCCACATACAAGTTGGTAAAGGAACTAGACACTGAACACCTCATTTCTTGCCGCATTGCGATTGATAACAAGCTCTTCCAAATGCATGCGCAGACGACAGGGTCCTCTGAGTCAGACAAATCTCCAACGGCATGCAAAACTTTCCAATTGACCAGAATCCAGTCACAAGACCAAAATCAAAACCCTATGGCTTTACCTCAGTTATTCAACTGGCAAACATATATACCACGCCATCTAACAGGCGTCAGGAGCCTTCAAGGTAAACAGATATATGAACACACAGACAGAAGTACTAATCGCGACTAATTAGAAGTAGGACTGAATACGAGCAGCCACCATCAAGTTATCGACGTCAGGGGAAGTATTTCCACGAGCATAGAAGAACTTAGAGCAGAACGCCCCTATAAAACCCATCTAGTTCCTAGAGATTCTGAGATCACTGTCCCGCGTCGCTGTAATGTGCATGATAAACAGATCTAACAGGGGAAGAATGAATACACCAGTCCAGACCAGAGCACAGTTGATCCTGATTACTGCACACGTCGTAGTGGGAATCGGCGCAGTAAATTGCGAAAGCGGGTGGCAAATAATCAAGAACTGGCATCAGTCTTCGTGATCCCACAAAGTGGAAACACCGCCGTTTTAACTGTATTGTGTGAAAAAAATCTTGTATCGGAAAACTGCTGACTGATCTTACCCTGGTCGAACATAAGATTCAAAGAGCGCTCAAATTCTTCCATCTTCACAGTAAGACTGCTGTGCGAATATGAATCGTCTATAGTAGACGTCAAGTATACAGCATCTTCGTGTGTACACTGAAATTAGCGTTTGTACATTGGGCGGAAAAAGGACGACGATTATGCACTGTAAATATAGGACATTGATATGGGTCATCGGAGTGTCCGCTGTCTTGATACAGTCTCACTGATTCGTCAAAAAGTCCTTCACACGACTGATCAAATACAACACTGTTTAATCTGAAATGACGGACTTGCAATTCCACAAATATGAATCAGAGGGAAGGCCGTCACACTGAACCACGGAGTGGAATGGTAAGTGTTTGTCTTCACTGTGTCACTTTGAATGAATGAAAGTATAAATAAGCAGGCACGTTGGCAGAAAGATTCCTTCACTTTCACATCATACAGCGATGAACTGTTGAGGGTAAGTGAAACTGAATATAGTTAAAGGTGGGTACGTGCTCCCGAAGGTGAAATTGGTCTGGTGTGATATGTATGAAATACATAACTTAAGCTGTAAATCATACATTGTAAAGTGTTTGCCTCATTCGGTAACATCGTATTCCCTTTGTCCTGGCAGAAACGAACGGATTTATTTTCTACTTTTAAATAACCAGCCTCATTCCGAACTTTCTTTGAGGATGTTGCGAAGAGTCTACCGCCGATTTTCGAATGCTTTCTGAGTATAAGCCGCATGCATGAACTTTTATTTGCAAGACGAACATTTCCGCAGGCTTATGGAAATTCTCGCAATTCTATCGGAAAGTTCGGAATAATTTCATTCGCCTTTTAAGACCCGCGGGGGGTCTTAAAGTTAATCAATGTTTTTACGAAGTGAAAACAACAAACGCGTTGTATATTGAGTGTGGATCCACCGTGATATGTACATAGTTTGATGCATATTTCTTGTTCTTGAAATCCACGTATCCAACTTTAACATTTTTCTAAGGTAATAGAAACCATTGAGAAGATATTTCTGTCTTACTATCACTTTCTCTCCATGTACGCTCAACAATTTGTGCCTTTGTCCTTCAGGCAATCATTGTGACATATATGCCTGTCAGCTCATGTATGGCGGTCTCCTGTCAACGTTCAACAGTTCGGAGACGGTACAGACTTGATAAAAGTAACTGGCATACAACATATGGCTGGTTTCAAAACTAAGACAGGTCGGTGCGTCATTGTGCGGTGGTTTCGGGAGAATCTTTAGAGTTGGAGTAAGACTGATACATGGTAACTTTACGCCGAAGCTCATTTCTTGTCGCTAATTCTATTTAATCCGATGGAATATTCGGCTTATTAGTTATTAGGGAGCGACCATTTCATTAGGTTTGGGGATGCTGGAAAATTGTGAAAGAACTGAGCTCCACCAAAATAAGGACCCAGTTTAAGGCAAATGTGAAATCTGTAAAGAAAGTCCCGGAAAATATGTTTATGTTGTAATAATTAAAGTGTAATGGTCTGTATACATTCTTCTGTTGAAAATTGAAACTTATTTCTTAAGAGTTTACGTAATTTTGACACAAATAATGTACAAGTATTGTTACATGTTAGTAATTCAAAGTACATATGTACTAACATGTAACAAAATAAATACCATATTTCCCTTTAACAAGCCCCTGGACGCTTATTTTGCAGCTACCTTCAGTACCTGGCGCTTATTAGAGGCCCGGCGCTTATGACTTGGACAATCTTTCATGACTATATGTAACTATTTTGTCAAAGAAAAGCTATGATTCATCGCCCACTTACACCTGGAGAAATTATTTTTAACTAGGCGACGCCCCGCTATCCGCCAGTCATGTTAAAGTTGGATAAGTGCACCTGAACGCTAATATAGGTCTGGGACTGTCTGTATGCAATAAATGACATAAACTGCAAATTATACATCTTAAAGATGTATGCCTACCTAAATAACGCCCTATTCCCTTAGTCCCGGCAGATGTAGACAGATTTATTTTCTACTTTCAAACAGCCAGCATTATTCTGAAGCTTTCTCTGAGGTAACATTATTTGTCTTATTTGGGATATGATTTCCTTGAAAAGTAGCCATTCTGCTATTGTTTGCGGTTGAGTCTTTTTTCCTGGATTCGAACCCGCGCCCTCAGGGTCAGGCACCCATCGCCAGCACTAAAGATCAGCGATGTAGACCACTCAGCTACAGAGTCTACATGGTTTGATCGCTGTCACTGAATATTTCACTTTCTCTGAGGGTTTACCGAAGAATGCTTCGTCGATTTCCGATTGCTTTCCGAATATGAGCCGAATGCATCTATTTATAAGAGTAAATCCGAAGATTTACGAATATTTTCAAGATTCTGTCGGAAAGTTCGAAATGCTTTAAACAAATATTTTGTCACCGGGGATCCCAAAGTAATTACAATATCCAAGAGGCTGTGAAACCGACAAACATTCTATATCCTTTCTGTATTATTGGTAGTATGTATATGATGTTATTTGTATTTATCAATTATAAGTTACTTTTTGAAAAGAAAACACTGAGTTTGACCACGTATCCAACTTTAATAGAAGCTCGAAACCCGGCGCTTATTATATACTCTTGTTAGAGGCAATACGGTACTCGCACACATTCCATTACAAGGTAGTTTTATTCCGTTCAACAATACTCTAGCAGTGTGCCGTTACACACACGTATGCCGTTGCAGTTCTTGCGTTGTTTGATTTATAACACCGATCTATTATTCAGCTCCTGTTCTTTTTCATATTTCCCAGGTATGTTTAATTGTTAGCAATGAGAAATATATATCTTGTGTTTTTGTTTGCTGAAAAATGTTATCTAATAATGTCCCAAATAGGAATGATTAAAGATTGTTATGAACATATTTGAGGTGATTATTTACCACCATTACGATATCGGTTGTATTGGTGTACCCTCTTCATTTTCGTCATGGCGTCCAGCGGGCAAGCGCCTCTAGAAGCAAGTCATCATCAAGCATTTAGTTCACGCCCCCCTCTAAAAAAAGTAACATCAACACGAGTTTTGTGAATGCATAGTAAATTTTGTAAAATGAACAGAGGAAATGTGCAGTTGTATTAAATTTTATACCCATATACGTTTTGGTGTTGTTATCACATTTCTAGTCAGTTTTAAAGTACTGAGTTTTAGCATGTTTTGTTTTCAGCAAGTCGCTACATAAACTGCCAATAATCAGGCATAGTACATTATCAATCATTATGTATATTTCACCTTAAATCATAGCTTCAAAAGTAGAATATTGTACATATGCCAATGAGTGACCCTTCAACAGTTGGGCTGAGTGTACATAGACAGGTAGGTAGATCAAGCTTAAGACAAACGTTATTCTTGACACATAATTTGCAATGTTGATGGATGAAGAGAGATTTTCATGCAAGCAAACGTTAAAGTTCCATCAAATTAATTCTCGTCTTTGGCTTTGTTTTTTTAGCAAGAGTCAGCTTATGTTCTCCTGTTCGCCGCGAGAATTGCCAGAGGGTAAGTTATTCGAAGGTGAAACGTGGATACCACATAGATTGTGACTCAATGTACGGCGACTGGATACGCATGGTTATATTTCCCGAGGCTATAGTGAACAGACATTACAAAGGCTATACGTAAAGCTGGGCGAGACATTCCACAAAGCAAGGACCACAAAACACTAAGATTGGTGTGTAAACTATTAACTAATTTAAATATGTTTGTTCTATTTCACTATATACGAATGTAGCATATATATTTTTCGTGTCATGTCTTCTGACTTGTGAAAAGTGTACAAGTTGAAAGTTATATTGAGAGTTTCTGGACTAAAACGAACGCACGCTGTGTTTCGTTTATTAAGAAGAGAGTCAGGTTTCCAGTCACGTAGCTGAAGGTTGAGAGCGTGCACTGATGTGGAACAACAGTTAGGCATGCAACGTGATGTAAGTGCGCAGGTCTGACCTAGAAAGCAATATATACGGCGCAATTTAAGCACTCAGTCACAGTTATCATGTGACTGGACACATCCAGTTCATTGTACATGTATCAGCATTCACTATTGTGCAGAGGCGAGGCTCTTCAAAGTTTGTAAGAAGTCCTAGCCATACACTACGCCGTGTAAGTAATTATGTAATATTTGTTAACTCCCCGTGTGTTCATACAGACCTTGGTAAAGCGGACGCCAAGGTAAAGAAGCATTGAAATGAATAAAACCCGTTCTGGTGAGTTGTACAATGTTTTCAGGTAAATAAAGGGTCAGGAAATCGTGAAAGAGAGGTGAAACATTATGTAGAAGTGAGTGTATGTTGTGTGAAGCCTTTGTTTGAGTTATCGCCTTTCATATGCAGTGATATCTTCTATTTTATAGGTCGTATAAAACTGTCGAACAGCGTGGGAGGCTGGATTCGTAATGCTTTCTGAGTTGCAGATGGGGTTCGGAGGAAGGTAGAAGGTTGAAGTTTGTTTTCATTTAAAGAGAAATATATCTGGAAGCAGTTGCTGATAAACAATGCAAAATAAATTGATTTGTGACAGCTAGCGGGTATTTATTTTCAAATTCAAGAGCCGTTCACCAGCTCGGGAAAGATGAACCATTTATTATACCCCAGGAGTACGATATAACACTAAACGAGCGAAATTAGTCGAAATAAGATTATTTTAGGGTAATTGTAAACTGGAAGCTCAATACAATGATTGGAAAATTTAGCAAAATACTTTTAATTTGTTTTGTTGATTCACAGACCCATCAGTGATCCGACCCCTGTGGCGCCAGGCATGTGAGAAAGCGAACACAACGTGATTGTGTACCTAATCAAACTTTAGTCTAAACAGTAAATGGTTTCCTTCCAAAGCTTGCGGACTGTGTGTATCCAACTAGAGTGCGCATTATTCTGTGAATGTCATAGTTAAACAAGTTTAAACTTTGTATGCATATTCTGTATATAACAAGAATGATTATTATTATTATTATTAAAATTATTATTCTTAAACAAGAAAGACCTAAAACAGCATGATAATTGCGAAACAAATTAATACTTATTTAAAGACTCGCAATAATAACTAATGTTTGCAACCAATAAAGAAAATAATTATGGAACACGAGAACATCGTTATCTGATTTCTGTTTTTCGTTCTTGGGAAGAGTTAACTATTCTACTGTCAGTAATTGTGAAAGAGGAAGTCATGCGTGACGAATGCGTGTGAAAGGTACACGTCTTACCCCCATTTGTGTAACCTAGCGTGTCGTCCTCCTGCACCACGACTGTGTGTCCGCTTATGAAGGTGTCTGCATCAACGACCTCGGTCTCCATCTCGACTTCCTCCTGCTGACCGTTGAAGAAAACGGGGGGAGGGGGTAGCACGGGTTCCTGGATATCGTCATCTGGTATTTTGATGACAATTGTTTCAGGCATGCCTCCTCGAATGACCTCGCGGTTGTCCCGATATAACTGGTCAGTCATTGGGTCGGCCACGAGGAGCTGAACACTTGATCCACCCTTAACGATAAAACCTTGAATTTCTGGCAGAGGAATTCCATCGACACATTTTCCATTCACCTCGCACACACGATCTCCACTTCTTAAGCCTGCCTGTTTTGCCAGAGAATTGTCCATAACAATACCAATGTGCCTTGTCTGCATGGTCCGAGTCGCTGTAACATTGAATCCATAAGACACCACACCCGCTTGTTTCATTAAGATCACAAGTCTCGGCTTGAGAGTGGGTATCGAACTCATTTTGACTAAAAATCAATCCGATCTCTAACTAAAACTGGCAGTCTATTCTCGACACACACCGAAACTGACCCTGAATTTCACCGACCGGTCTGACGGGTGTTTTCGCCGGGTAGATCTGTCAACAGTAAACGCCCTCTGTTGAGAGAGTAACTGGCTCAGGTAGTCGCGCCGCCGCACTCCCACGTCACATGACCCGGTCCTTCTATTATGCCTATAACTTCCTACATAGCTGCGAACAGCTAGTCTATTTTGAGGAGTCAGTCATGCGATACAATGTCTTCTTCGGTCTAAGGGTGGACGAGCAGGTTTTGAAGAGGAATAGATCATTTATCCACATTGGCTGTTCGGAAAATACTATCACTTGATACCATAAAAAATTCATCTCCTGATGTTGTCATGAAGAGTTGACTATTTGTCTTTTCTCAACTTAAAATGAAAATCAACATAATATTATGTTCTATTATTTCCGCTTCAGTTAACACGTCACACACCTTATGCTGCTCTCATTCAAGCAAACATACTCTTCGTCTCCAGCTTGATAGTGATGTCAAGATGTGCTCTTTATTCTCGCATTTATGAATACGTAAAAGTGACAAAAGGTTTGACACGAAGACAAATGATATGCTATCGTGGAAAAGCATTAGGACACACTATTGCCTCATGTGTAAAGAAAATAAGCAACATACATGTAATTTAAATAGGTCTATTAACAACAGCGGGGTACAACAGTATATACATTTGCATTTGTATTGCGAGCAAAACGTACGTGTACATCTATTTAAAAGGTCCACGTTGCTTTGCTGTTGCCAAGTCTTCGTGTCAAGAGACATGTAAAATATTGTGATTAAATTCAATATAACTATAACGCTGCTAAAAATCAAATGGTTCTCGAGTATTTGTTTTACAAAAAGTGACGAGAGGGCGAAGACTTATTTATTAAGCAAAAAAGTGACGAAAGGGGAAAACATTTTGTCCTCCCAAATCGGCAATGCTAACTAACAAATCAGTACAGTGTGTAAAAATCAACAGAATGTCAGCATGGATCAAAGTCATTCCAACAACTGTCTGTTTTCATTTTTAATCGATGTGCTTGATATTAATACCTTTGTAGAATTTGAAATGTTTTAGAGTATTATCAATAATGATGTCATCAAGTGTTCAGAAATTTCATCGACAGGAAATCACTTAATCGTACTCACACGCATTGCAAATGAACGGTTAACAGAGTGTACTTCATAAGAGGCGAACATTTTTATTTTTTATTCTTGTGAAAATCAGGATAAAAAGCTTCGACGCGCAGCGTTTTAAGTACAATACAATACAGTACAATACAAATTTACTTAGCGCCTATATCCGATTGAAAATCACCCAAAAGCGCTGAAACTGAGCTAAAAACTGACAGAAAAGGTAAAATCTTGGAAAGGTATTAACGGTCAATGGCATGGGCAGTTTTAAACAAGTGAGACTTTAGTTCGGATTTAAAAGTAGACAGTTTATGCTGTGGTCTGAGAGGGAAGGGAGGATTGTTCCAGAGAGAGAGAGGGGCCAGCTTTCGCAAATGAGCTGTCACCAAGTGACTTGGTTCGAGTACTGGGCACACAGAGCAAGAACTGATTTTGTGATCGAAGGGATCTTGTGGGCTTGTACTGTTGTAGATGAGAGGATAGATATAACTGTGCGAGTCCATGTAGACACCAGGGGCGGATCCGAGATTTTGGAAGGGGGTGGGGGGTCCAACATGCAAAATATTAGTCTCATCCGGGTGCGAGGATTCTTTACTATGCAATTTTCCGTACTCGATTTTCAAAAGGGGTCCGGAGGTCCGGACCCCTTGGATCCCCCCTGGATCCACCACAGGACATTTAAAAACGAGCAAGAGGACTTTGTACTGTATTCTGTACTTTACAGGCAGCCAATGGAGCTCAAGTAGAACAGG
>JAUELE010222118.1:0-21744 GCA_031471655.1 Diodora aspera | reverse complement strand
GAACCACGATTGCAAAGGCTGGCAGATGACTGGACCGATACGCTAACCACTGCACCATCCCGCTACTCTAAAGGATTAATGTGTATTTCAGTCGCAAAGCCAAGTACTCCGGGGTTTCTCTTATGCCGTGGACATACATCCGAGACAGTGTCACTTTCATATATATTTAAACATCAATGTCTGTCAGTAATATGTTGATATATGTCTGTCAATAGACTGAAAACTAATTATACGCAGATCAGTATGTTTATTCTGTCTCTGTGATTATTTGTTCAATGAAGTCATCTGTTGCTTATCCGTCTATACCCTAGCTTACATCAACATAGGTATTTCAGAGTCGTTATAGAGTTTAGAACCATTAACAAAGTGTTACTAACAGCGACAGCCATGTTTTGAGATCTTTCTAAGAGTCAAAGTGAGCTTTCGGAATAGGTTCAAGAATTATCGATGAGCTGTTCCTATATTATGTCTGTTCCGACATGTATCAGTATCCTTGTGCTTCTGCCAAAACTGTGGATAGTCGGTGTTCTTAAAGCAAACCCCCTTGACTGTTGTTAAACATACGTCTTAAATAATTACTTTTGACTTAGGATAGGATAGGATTTGACAATAGGATTTAACCTTTTGAAGTCAGGTAAGGTTAAATTATTAAGGAATACATAAAGGTAACAAGGTTGAAGCTGAGAGTAGGATTACCTTTGGGTGTCATATCGAATTTCATTAGGGCAAATATGATTGTACAACCTGTGTGAAACATTCAGCAGTGTAAAGTGATATAATCGCAACACATAAGGATGAAGGGGTAACATTATTTCTAGTGTTTTCAGTGTGCAGTTTCACCTGTTAGTTTGGTAAATATCAGGACATCGGAGATACGCCCTCGTCAAAAGATAGGTTAACTAGCTTCGTTACCTTAGATCCGATAAATTTGCCTCGAGGTGGTTTGCAGTGGAACTTGTAAATAGTATATGAAATTCCATCTTCGTTCTCAGTCTTCATTCAGTGCCGACCTTGGCTCTTATGCCGAGGTCACATGGAATGCATGTGTACGCCGACAAATGAATGGCCACAGATATGTGCCTGTGTGACATGCCCACCACCAGTCCACCAACCTGTTCTTGATATCCTTCTTAATGTTGACGAAGGTTAGGACATTGACCTAATATACTCTCTGCTCACAACTTTCTGTTGTGACGGCTTTCAGAACAATCCTAGGCCAAACCGCTCTTTCCAAATGGGCACATGATGCACGGGCCAATCCGCTCTTTCCAAATGGGCACATGATGCACGGTCCAATCCTAGGACAATCCGCTCTTTCCAAATGGGCACATGATGCACGGTCCAATCCTAGGACAATCCGCTCTTTCCAAATAGTCACCCGATGTACGGTCCAATCCTAGGCCAATTCGCTCTTTCCAAATGGGCACCCGATGTACGGTCCAATCCTAGGCCAATCCGCTCACTCCATATGGGCACTCCATATGCTTTGATATTACTGAAATCGTATATAATTTGGTATCTTTGTTGGTCAAATATTGCTCGTCTTACACCCCACCCCCTGTTGCTGTAAACTAGTGTAGTTATAAAGAAGCATACTGTATGGACTGGACTTAACAACCCACAAGGACTAATTTCATCTCGCTTCCTTGAGTGTTTGCCTTCTGATTGATTTATCAGAATTCAGGACACAAGGGTCAACCGCCTATGAACTTTAAGTCGAGTTTATTAGATTTTCAATGAGTGCATCAACTGAAACCTTAATGTTATCAGATTTCATATAAACTGAAATAGCGAGTTCTACGAATATTCAACTTTGCGAAGTAACAATTGAAATATCCTCGGGAGATTAACAACTCATTATGAAACTGATATACATGTAGGTTGAAATGCATTTTATTTTTGCTCTCGCATGCATCATAAAGCAGTTTACAACTTGAACATATATGTCTCTTGTCACCTCTTCTTGAGGCGCTGACAGATACGTGAAAATATCTCGGAACTAATGCCCTATGATGAATCTACTAACCGTTTGCTGCGTGTTTATAATATTTTACCGTCTGTTGTCACTAAATAATGTGAGGAAAACGAAATAAAACGTTATGATGATATGTTAAAGGATCAAACCGGCTAGTTGAAGCACTTTTCTTATTAATCACTACGAATTCAACTAAACAGGATAGAGAGGTTTGTATTTATATATACTCTTAAAAAAAGTAGGGGAACTTTGAATTTCAAGGTCAATAACAAACTAATGATAATAATAATTGGTTCCAACCTAATTGTATCTTTACAAAGAAGGAATTGAGTAAACCATTCCCCCGGTATTTCATTACCTAAACCGCTTCTCTTGCTGTTATGGTCCGTGAAAGAAGGAAGGGGTAAGAAACGGAAATTAAAAGTTGACATTTTTGCGTCAATAGTGCGTAATGCCACCGTTATTGGCTAAACACTGATTGATTCGTTGAGGCATCGGGCATATGAGTCTACCTATGGTAAGTTGATGCAGTCTGTCCCATTCTTCCACCAACGCCTGGACAAGTTCATGTAGCGTGGCTGGTGGCCTTTCACGTTGACGCACAGGTCGGCCCAAGATGTCTCATACATTTTCAATGGGGAAAAGGTCAGGGCTCATTGCTGGCCAGGGCATCCTATGGACATTGTGCCGTTGAAGGTGGTTATGTTATGCACCTTGAAATTCCAAGTTCCCCTACTTTTTTGGAAGAGTTTATCTTAGCCATCCACGATATACAGTCTTGAGGTTCAGCTGACAGTTTAATCTTTCTTGTCGTATGGAAACCAAAGAGAAAAGAATGTAAATTTGGCTGTTGTAAACAAATGAAAGCTGTTCAATGCAAGCATTAAACCGATTGATCAAGTACGGGCTACCATGTTTCTTAATTTCTGAAAAAGTGTGGAAAGATTGAAAACAGCCTCTTGATAAATTACATGAAGATGGGATTGTTTCCGAACGCTATAATCATCAAGAATACACATTCAGATAAAACAAAATCTGGGTCTGGAAATCGACCCTAAATACCTAGTTAACCTTGCATAACCACGTTTTAAACGACTCCCAAACTTGGACTGTCTCCGTATTTACACTGCCGCACGGTACAAGACAATAATGAGAAAATCAAAGACAGCGAAGAAACCCTTTGCTCCCGAATCAGCAACGGTGCACCCAGCAATTACTAAAATCTAGATTGATTCGTGTTTCTTTCACGGAAGTCTAATCGTGGCTAATGACGCGTCTTGCTCGGGGAGAAGATAAATTTAGCCTTGCGATGGCAGTACAAACACAGCGAAATTTACACTCGACAACTTGGAGCAGTACGATCGGAGGACATCTTGAGTTTCCGAGGGTGTGCGGGCAGTGGGGGAGTGTGTAGATATCAATAACTCACACATATACATTTTTATGAGCTTTAATCTTCCTCCCCGTGCGAGGACCGGATGTCTGTAACACATACAAATGTATATTTTCAAAAACATGATACATGATACATTACAAGCACACCTTACAGAATTGATGCTTGTGAGAGGACTTAAGTCTTGGACATGACTTTTGGTTTCTGCTTTAAACTAAATGAATAAAGTTTTGTTTTTACTTTTATGTCCTTAAAATGACATTAGACATGCAGTTTATCTGACTTTTTGTCTTGAACAAGTAAAATGAACCATCCTGTTCATCTGAATTTTTTACGTGGACAAGTAAAGTGAAACATGTGGTTCACCTGACGGTTTGATTTGTACATGTATAGTAAAACATCTTGTTATTCTGACTTTTTGTCTTGGACAAGTAAAATGAAACACCATCTTGTTCATCTGACCTTTTGTCTTCGACAAGTCAAATAAACCACCTTTTTCAACTGACGTTTGGACTTGGACAAGTAAAGTGAAACATCCTGTTCAACTGACTTTTGCCTTGTACAAGTACAGTGATACATGTGGTTCACCTGCCTTTTTGACCGGGACAAATAAAATGAAACATCTTGTCCATCTGACCTTTTGTCTTGGACAAGTAAAATGAAACATCTTTTCCATCTGACCTTTGTCATGGACAAGTAAAATGAACCATCTTGTGCAACTGGGGTTTTGAGTTGGACAAGTAAAGTGAAACATCCTATTCAACTGACTTTTTGTCTTGTACAAGTACAGTGATACATGTGGTTCACCTGCCTTTTTGACCTGGACAAGTAACATGAAACATCTTGTTCATATGACGTTTTGTCTTGGACAAGTAAAATGAAATATTTTGTTCATCGGACCTTTTGTCATGGACAAGTAAAATGAAACATCTTGTTCAACTGACCTTTTGTCTTGGACAAGTAAAATGAAACATCTTGTTCATCTGACCTTTTGTCTTGGACAAGTAAAATGAACCATCTTGTTCAACTGACCTTTTGTCTTGGACAAGTAAAATGAACCATCTTGTTCAACTGACGTTTTGACTTGTACAAGTAAAGAGAAACATGTGGTTAACCCCATATTTTATTTGGAAAAGTGTCTCATACATTACTTCTCATGTTCCAACTGAATTTGCCAAGGTATGTATTTAAGCTTATATGCAGTACCAATTTGCTGATATCAGTGTTTATGTATGTTTCAGTGAACTGTTTAAATTCAGTTAGAAGGAAATATCAATGTGTTTACACTCACTCGGGGTTCAACAAATACATTACATTTATTTTGATTGGCCTGTTGATGCACAATACAGGACCCAGGCCGAGTGTACGACATTTACACATACAGAAGATGTACACGACAGGCAGCTGCATATTCCACTTGTACAACATCATGATGAACAGTGCTGTCGGGCTCCTCGTCACGTGTATGAGCGGATGTAGGAATACTGTCAGTTCAGGAACGTCTGATTGATATTCTTCGTGTATGTTGTGTTTTCGGGAATGAATGTGCAGTATCGATTTAGCATTAATATTGGATTATTCCTCTTCAAGCGAAATGAATTGTTTGATTGATTATTGGCTAGTTAAGAGTTGAAAATAGTTTTCTCTTTTATGGTTATGGCTAAGAGGTTGGCTTTGGACAGGGATTATGGCGTATTGTAAGGCACTGAATGGATTCACTCTGTGTTCACTGAATAGGCTGACGCGTAATCTTCCTATTACATCTTTGGGGAGGATGGAAAGAATTATTTTTCATTTATTGATTTTTCCTCAGAATTTCTGCCTATAGATGAAATCAGTACACGTTGAAAGATTTATTTTTATAATCCGGCGTGGATTAGCATATCATACGGTACTTTGGAAACATGCTTCTCAATTATCTGGCGCAACTCGGTGGGCCATGCTGTAACAATCAACCTAGACTTTTGTCAAGTCTCTAAGTCACTTTTATTAATTGTAAATTGCTATGTGTATCGGTAATGCATATCACCCTATCACAGTCATAGGGACTTGATGAAAGTCTACAATCAACCCTGTCTGTGTGTATCAGCAGTATAACTTGAGACCGGTTCGACGTTTGCCAGTTTAATGGAGGGCGTGATGTGTAGAAGCGATTAAACTTTTGGAACCACTCTTGCATGGCAAAAGGACATTGCAAAACTCTAACGTACCCGTAGTACTGAACTGGGCTGTGAGTCTCATTTTCGAATGTTACGTTTCTATATGCCTCAGAGTATCATTCGACTGCTTTGTCAATTCATGAAGCTGTTTATTCAAACATATTTTATTCACGAAAGTGAAACGGATTGGGAACAAGTCATACCAACTTTGAATTACCCTCTTCGATTGTATTTACAGTGTACAACTTACAGAAATATAATTGTAGTAACAAGAAACATGTACAACAGATACAGGATAAATACACATGCTCCATTTAAACCAGTACATTATCAGCTTTCGAACCGCTTGGTTGTCTTAATATATACATGTTCATGATCAAATGTTTGTTTATTTTCTTCCAGACTTAACAAGCAATTACCTTTAATATTAAAGTCGTGCTGCTCTATAAACGGTCTTTTGTAATTAATGAAAGATTTTTAAACAATAGTTCTCTTTGAGCTACATACAACGGACATACCATAAAGACATGTATTGCATTTTCACATTCAGCACCACACGAACAATTAGCACAATCTCTTGATCCGACTTTAAAACAAATCAAAATTGAAGCTGCTCAATTTCGTGTGCAAAATATTTACTAGTAATTTTCTTATACAATGAGAAAAGTACGTAGGTGCTGTTTTACGTTTTACTTGTATCAGTGACTTGAAATGAGATACTAATGGTGTTTGAGATAGTTTTACATTGTCTCGCAGCAAATTCCACATTTTGGTTGTCGATCGCACACAAGATAGCTATGACATTTGGGTACGGGCATATGGTACTTGCAAATTATGCATGTTTATTAAATTATACACTCTTTTTGATCTGTCATAACTTGGTATGATGTCATTCAGATTTGACGGAGTATTGGTATTTTGAATTATAAAACATAAGCACATCTTTCTAATTTTCCTTCTTTCATCTAGTGTTTCCCATCCTGTTTCAAAGTATAGACATTTACGTGAAGTATATTTGGGTAATCCCGTAACAATTCTAGCTGCTTCCAGTTGTAGTTGATCTAACCTATTGCCCTGTTCACTCGTAGTGCCATCCCAAACTTCGTAAGCATATTCAAAATGTGGTCTTATAAAGACTTTGTAAATCGTAGACAACAATTGCCTATTAAGTACATTTTTAATTTTCGTAATGAACAATGTGAGGAGTAGGCCATTCTAAAAAGGAACAGCGTGCTATTCGACTTGGTTTCAAAACAGCGTGGTACTGTGTTGAGATGGCAGCAAATATAAACAGAAACTGCAGAATATAGAAAGAAAGACTTATTTGTTAGCTAGCCGTAGGAAATCGTTTTCTTATAAATACAAGTTATATTTTTCAAGACTTCAAACGTCAAGGAGTTGAGATTCGGCCCTATTTTACTTTCCCGAAGTGGACTCATGCTGAATTTAATATTCAAATATAATTTTTGTTAGTCGAGTCTGTCATTGTACAGGTAAAGGCGGTTAAGGCTAGTTTGAAAAGATTTCGACTCAAATAGTGGCTATTGGACTTGTATACTTCCTTTTCCAGTTTCATTGTTCGGCTGGTACAGATGACCGGATTATTGTGTCCACCAAGGCCCCACCGGCCCTCCCACTCCCCCTCCACACCAGTCCACACCGTGAGTTCACTCTGCTTCCTTGGAATTAACTTCCTTCAACTAAATTTTTGGTGGTTTTCACAGATTATTTTTAAAAAGCGACAGACATGTAAATTTTCGTTAATCGTCGACCAAAATATCAGTCTGGCAGTTTGTTGTCTTGGCACCAAGTTGAGACTTTACACAGTCTGGGATATGTAATTGTAAGTGTCGACTTCTCGAGGTATTGGTTTTGTTCTCGAGGTCATCCAAGCATCAGCATACAATTCACGTGAGTTGCAAGCTCCTCGGGGAAAAGCCTCCGCGTCAAAGCTCTTGACACCGACAGTCATCTTTCTCACGTTGCAAGTAATCAGTACATATCAGGGGAAATTAACTAGCTCCAATTATGCTGTCACACACATACAGATATACAAATGTCAGACTTAACAAGTTCAGCAAATAA
Organism: Diodora aspera; assembly: GCA_031471655.1. Classification (NCBI taxonomy): domain Eukaryota; kingdom Metazoa; phylum Mollusca; class Gastropoda; order Lepetellida; family Fissurellidae; genus Diodora; species Diodora aspera. Next base: position 14,132 of record JAUELE010222118.1, on the reverse strand, counting down.
ATGTAACATTTACAACTGCACTTATTTATTCAACAGTGTGTTACATGAACAAAACTACAATTTTTAGAACACAAGCATACGAATAATACATACAATACAATATATATAAGTATCTCAGACAAAAATATATTTCATATTGCACGGGCACGAGACAGATGCAGATAAACCAACTTAACACAAGAAAGCTTTTATATGTTATGAGTGATTCTGAACAGAGACAATTGTGCAGTTATTCAAAGCGTATACCTAAGGACTCGTGACAAGTAAAACATTGGGCGTTGGCAATAAGATTTGATAACAGTGAAATGTCATTGACTATGTTAGTTTTTCAGCGTTATCACTTTGAACAGTACTTAAAAATACTAAAAGTAACGGCGAACGACAATAAATATTGCAAACTCCTTACAAAATAACAAATTCCTAATTCATGACTAACACAGTCTCATACAAGCATGAAGCATTCTAATTAGGTTCCAAAGTCTCCGTAAACCAACAGTAGCGATAGAGCCAGTTGATGACGTCATTCGCTGAACCAATGCATCGCCCAGACTGAATCCTTGACCTCATGTCAGAGCACGGTGTACTGAAATTAAACCACTTGAAAACAAATCTCTGAAAGGTTCTGCCGTCAAGCATCTGGTCAAGTGAGTCCTATCTGATTGCGCCTTGTTATTGAGTTTAAAGCTGGTCTTCGTGACAAGATACTCGCAGCACAAGCTATCTTTAGAGATAACAGTTTGGCATCTTGACAATCCGACTACAACATTATCTCTAATGATATGCTTCGGTGTTAAACACCCAGAAAATAACCTATAAACTTTTATACTGTTTGTAAATCTGTTTAAAACAACTTGAAAACTTACATATAAGCTCACATGTTAAAGCGCAAATGATCAATGGTCGTTTGTAAGGCAGTCGACCCAGCTGAAACTGGGTACTGGTCCTCCATCAGGAGTGTTGTTTACCTTCTAGCGCCTGGTGGCTGCTTGGGTTACACCAGGACAATAATGCCGAGCGCTGTGAGCAAGCTATACAAGCCTGGATTTAGGGTTATGCAAGACTTCACATTATTATTATTATTAAACGAACATTGGTGTTTTGACCAATCAGTGAGGCTTCCACAGCACTAATCATGTGGACCCCTACTCGGCGAAGTAAAAACATTATGTTACCCTCGTGCAGTGAATGCACATTTCATTGTATTTAGCAGATTTGGATAGTCCATACATACAAAACGACCATCGTGAACAGGAGTAAATCCAGGGCATCTGAGGGAGCCGTTGGCGGAGTCATACATGCCCTGGATGATGGTGTTCTGTATGTGTACACCGTTTTCCTTGACAGACACCAAGCATCTGCAATTTGGAGGAAATACAGCTATTACATTCAGGTTTGTCGTCATATTTACGGTTTCCATAAAATAAAAATAACACGAATTAACAGTCTATGGGATTTATATGTTGACTGTAAAATACAAATTTATGGTAAGATGTAATGTGCACATTTCCAATACTGAGTTTAACACTTTTAAAACTTTGAGCTTACTCGTTTCTAATGTGTCCAATTTCACTGTCGAATCCACATTACTCGTTAAAGATGAAAAACAGATGGCTTCTCTCCTAATTAGGCAACTCGATTAATATGCAATGAATCCGGCCTCGCCTCTTGCTGCATTCGCACAGAAAGCAAGTGTGGGTGTTTAAAGCTCGTCTCATCGACATTTCAATGTAAAACTGCTGTTCTTAGGAGGAACGATTACCTGAACCATGTGTCGTCCGGTAACACCAGAAGGTTACGTCTTGTCACGGAAGCCATTAAACATCAGTAACAGAAGGAATGTCATTTCATTACAAATGCAATCGCTCCCGGGTGCTACATGTTTACGAGGAATCGATAAGTGATCATCATTCTCTTGCATACAAACAACACATAATATACACAAGGGAAATGCCTGAGTTTCATTCTGACCCAACCTCGGAACATTATTTAGCTAAATCAAATCCCCAACACCATCTTGGCCATTTGCCTGGCTATCGATTTGACATCACATTCCTGTTGCATTACTTGTTTGTCAAAACTCACGTAAACATTATAACGAATGGAGCTAGGATGTTCTGCTGGCTGTTTTACTACTGCATGTGGTGAATGCAGTTTCAACGCTGTTATTTCTAAAACCGGATGTTCCATTAAATTATTTTTGACGTCGCTACTCGTACATCACGTTTATATCGTCAAACAACATCACATTTTCAAATCTGTATTGCAGATAGAATGATAAAACTTATATATTATAAAATGTGCTTATGTTCATGCAACGATGTAGCTTTTGAACTCTCCCCTTCCGTTCTCTGACGTGGGGCTGTATTTCAGAGGCGTATTCAGGAGAGAAAAGCAAAGAAGGCGCCTCGGCTGTTGGACCAATCTGATCACTTATATTATACGAGGCACCAATCAGATCACTTATATTATACGAGGCACCAATCGGATCACTTATATTATACGAGGCACCAATTGGATCACTTCTATTATACGAGGCACCAATCTGATCACTTATATTATACGAGGCACCAATCGGATCACTTATATTATACGAGGCACCAATCGGATCACTTATATTATACGAGGCACCAATCAGATCACTTATATTATACGAGGCACCAATCAGATCACTTATATTATACGAGGTGCACGAGGCGCCTTGCCTCCTGAACAAGCTTCATTTGTCCCCCGTACATCCAAAATGGCTGTCCTTATTGGCGTAATAATCGTAGGCGCGATGCGAGAAGACGTACTCTTCGAAACTGCAAGTTTCAGGACTTGAAGGTGAAAATAAAACAGGTATCACGACGTGCACGTGCAAATGTAGCGCGTGTTGTGCCCGGGATGTTTGCACTGAGTGACGAGTGCGATTATGCAGTAGTAGTTCCTTAGTAGTGATTCTTGCTCATGACTCCACCGCTCCTCACAAATTCTCCTATACTTATTCCACCATTCAGGTTGGTTGCATTTTCTGTTTGAAGTTTTACTGTTGAAACAACTTCCACATGATTGTAGAACATCAATTAGAATAGAAACAGTCTTATTAATATCATCATCAATGCATTCTTCAATACTCCGTAGACTATCTAGACAGAAGTCACTGTTTAGAGATATCCGATATGTTGATAGAACACGTTCATTCCATCTGAGCCTGTTCCACTGGTGAACACTGTGTTCGTCACTCACTGCCTCCCTAGCATCATATATATCGAGAGTACATGTCAGAGGTAGATGCTCAGATGAGGTACATGATATGTATATGCTAGTACTTGAAACTGTGACGCTAGATAAAATATATCTGAAGATACTATCAAGTAGTCAAGAACGCTTTTACAAAGATATGAGATATATGTAAATTCGCCAGCAGAATCCAACAGTCCCCTGCCATTTAGGAAGTGAACACCTAGAGTTTTACATAAATCTAGGAGAAATTTGCCAAAATGTTTCGCTGTGTTATCCTTCGACTGTCTTGGAATACTGAAATTGTCATTGGGATATTCATCGCCACAAGGGAGATAATAATTATATGGAGTGTCATTTGAAATAAAATCTTTCTCTGTACCAGTCCTGGCGTTGAAATCACCAGCTAGGAAAACATATCTCCACGATTAGAAAGTATATACAAGGTGTTCATCAAGGATACAAAACCATTAGATTCTGTTTCGTCATCGTAATGCGTTGATTTATCAGGAAATTCATAACAAAAACAGAACAATATGTCCTTGTTCAGTGAAGTAAAGTTTTTGTCCATGACTAAACAAACACAGTTTCTAGCATAATCCGCTACTCTCGTGAATGCCTGCTGTAATGAAAAACAAGTGTGATCTTTAAAAAGTTTAGAGTAATCATTTTCATCTTTCATCTACACCTATTATAAACAAATGACGTCATACTTTGATAGATCGTTGATTTGATTACTGTCCAAAGATAAGAGTCTACTTAGTCCACACACATTCCATGAGAAAACACTTAAAAATTACTTAGGGCCGAGTCCTGATTGTTACCTTCTTTGTTGTTTTCCTACTTCGACTATGCAATCTGAGTCAGTGTTATATATAAGTGAATATTTTGTTTCCCACAAATAACTTGTCAAAACTGAGTGTAACTCTAATTTGCGGATCTTTTTCATTGGTTTCAATCATCAAGGCAACTAATTTGCGCTGCACATCACGTTCCCGTATACCGAAGTCCTCGGAAACTTTCCTGTCAGTCCTCATCACCCCCTGGGTGCGATCCACACGAGCCCTGTTCCTGGCACACCCTAGTACTCTCTGTTTGTCTCCCAGCTGGAGAACCTTACGATGACTGGTCGAGTCTTACCATTCATCCCACTTAATGAGCCCGCTCTACTGGGATCGTAGACGCGTTGTCCGCTTCCATAGTTAACTGATTCATGTTGACACATACAAACAAATTCAATGTAAAAATTGTGCAGACATCAACAACAATTGCGTCATTTCGTGGTCGGTAAATTTACGTGATAAAATATACCACTTTTCATTTTCGTCGAGTGCAGATTAATGGTTGATCACATAACAACTGTCTTAATCACCTTGTTGCAGCTATATAATGACGGTTTCTCAAGCATTGATTGGCTCGATCCATCAGGGGGCATGAAAAGCAGTGAAGAAGAATATCTATTCGCAATACTTCATAGAGTTTATGGATGGACATCGTATTCAGGCTATGTACAGGTAAACGAAACCTTAAAGATTTTCTATATGACCCATCAGTACTAGTGGTTTTACGATATTCAAAAGTATGGGTTGTACGTGTCTTACTCTATTGGCAAACCGATCGGTTTATAAATTCAGAATTAGCTGATGAGGATATAAATCATACAAAAGCGGTGGGGTTTTGTCCTCTCCGGATGTAGATGAATGATGTTATAATGAATTATATTGATGAAAAGGAAATGCATATTATCACAAGTGTTCCACGTTGATGTCAATGGGCTCTCTGAGATGTGAAGAACACAACAGATACTGACAATTCATGTGTTTCATGGTTGATTAAAATATACGAAATGTTCATAATGCATTGTAAGTACACTATAATGCCTTATGTATCAGTATAGTTATAGTATTATCCCTGCCGGCATATAATGCGGGGGGATATAGTCGTCACGTTGTCCGAGAGAGCTTTCAAAGAAAGCAAAAAAGAGCAGATGGACAGTATAATCTAAAAGAACGAGAAAGGAAAACCACAAGAAAAAGACTTACACGAGTTGATGACAAATACAGACAAAAAGAACAGGCACTGGGAACTCATAAAAAGGGACATAAGAGAGCAGATGAAGAGAACAATGAGTAAGAAAGGGCTCAAGAAACACCAAGGAAGCGGCAGAAGACAACAGATGAAGACAAAAACAAGAAAGGCTCGAGAAACACCAGTGAAGAGGCAGAAGAGAGCAGACGAAGAATTCAGCAAGAAAGAAAAGGCTGGACAAACATCAGCAAAGAGACAGAAGAGAATAGATGAAGAATTAGGAGATAAATATGCGAAAATTGTAAATTTCCGGGTGTTATTGTCTATTTGATGCCTGCAAATTCATTTAAAACCGACGGCGATACATGTAGCCGGAGGTTTTAAATGCAACTTTGCAGGCATCAAATAGACAATAACACCCGGAAATTTACAATTTTTGCATATTTATCGATATTGTAAACTTAAAGAAACCGTGTTAGCAATTTCAAACCGGAACACTATTGATTATGCAGCACACGTTTACAAGCGTTAGACGTTACTGGGCTAATGCACGTGAATATGTTCCCTGTTTAACGTCATTTCATTGTACCGACAACGTCATCGCATTGTACCGACAAGTCCTCAGCTGTTTTCAACAAAGTATTAGAACAATTGAAATTTCCGGGTATCATTGTATATTTGACACCGGTTTTCAACCAATCAAAAACAAGACAAAACTCTTGTTCAGTATACAATTGCTTATTAAAGACAGGTGACGACGAATTGAGCTATGAATTACCAAAATATCTAATTGAGAAACATGGCACTAGTATATATTTGGATAGCAATATGTTTTCTGATCTCGAAATACAAGTTTACAGGAGGGAAATGTTGTTAAAATGTACAAGATGTCCACAGTGGTTTTTCTGAAAAAGGCTATAATTGAAAATTATGAAATGAGACAAAATATTGGATATTTTGCTAGTTATAATATATTAAATGACATAAAAGTTTGATTGGATGTAACGTATACACAAAATAGATGTTTACTGAGATATCATTAACGCGAGAAGTGAGAAGAGTAGAGATTTGAGTCTAGACATGGCAAGCCCAACGTGGGAAAGACCAATCCTAAATACCCCAATGAAGAAAATAATGTACTTCGTATAATTTCAGGTATCAACGTGGCAGGAGTCAAGTGGGTGATACGACTACAGCTGCTGCTGTTGCTTGTGTTGTTCCTGTCATGCATGGATCTCTTGGTTGGCTCCTTCGTCCATGTAGATGTCGGTGGGTGTTAATTTTAGGAGACAATCTCCACTCTAATTAGTCCGCTCGGTCCTCGTCTACTGTTAGAGATCTTATAATAATAATGATGGGGCATGGGATGGCACAGTGGTTTGCGCGTCGGCCTAGTGATTTATCAGCGTTGGCAGTCATGGTTCGAGTCCCACCCGGGTACCTCTCTTTTAACCTGGAGATTGGAGCCTCACATGTGCTGATATACCCAGTGGCGCTTCCGGGGAGTGACGTGGTGTCACTTAGATAGAATAGGGCCTCAGTAACCCAATGCTTGTCGTACAAGTCGACTTAGATGGGATCTTTTGCTTTCTTTCTAACTATCCATCCTGTGTTGTCCCTTTTCTTGATGTGCCTCTTGCACATCACATTGCGCTATGGCTGAAATATTGCCCCCTGCAATGTAAAAAAACATTTTACTCACTCACTTTAGGAAATAAGTACTGTGAGTAGAGAGCATTAAACTTAATCTGTGTGGCACAACAAACACTGATGTGTATTTGGGGGTGTACATGCTACCCCTACAAGCCTTTATCAGTCCTATTTCTGCCTAACTATTTGCTTGAAAATTTCTACTTTTCTCCAACTTTTTGCAAATTTTTCCATCCTACTTTTTCACAGTGCAGTTTAGAGCCTGTGAACCTGGTACATGTATCTTGAGCAGTGAAGAAATGTTTTGCTGTCAGTGTCTGAAGTCAGTTAGGACATGAAAACCTAATCTTAGAGAGAGAGTGAAATATATTGACATTGATGCAGAAGTTTCTGTCAGTTTGATTTTATAATGAGTTGCCTTTTACCTAAGATTTTTCAGAATCGGGGAAAGTGATGTATATGTGTAGGCGGCTTGTGTTTGACATTTGTATGTATTTCTTCACAGTTTGCAACTAGGGAAAGTAATTGTGTTGACGACTTAGAGAAAGACTTCTGATAAGAAAGGAAGGTTGAAGCTTTTTGCATGAACTGGATAGACAACATTGGATGTTAAGCAGTCAAGGGTTGAGGATGTTGTGGTTGAGGTGGAGGGTGTTATTGTTGAGATGGAGGGTGTTATTGTTGAGATGGAGGGTGTTGTTGAAGCGTCAGTTTTGTAACATTGTAGCAATGGAAGACCGGGGTGTGGTTGAAATGATGACCTTGTAGCAGTTGGTGGCTAAGGGTGGTGTTGTAGCAATGAAAGGGTGAGGATGGAATTGGGGCAATGACATTGCAGCAATCGAAGGCTGAGGGTGGTATTTGGGTGATGGCATTGTAGCAATCGAAGGCTGAGGGTGGTATTTGGTTGATGGCATTGTAGCAATCGAAGGCTGAGGGTGGTTTTTGGGTGATGGCATTGTAGTAATCGAAGGCTAAGGGTGGTATTTGGGTGATGGCATTGTAGCAATCGAAGGCTGAGGGTGGTATTTGGGTGATGACATTACAGCAATGGAAGGCTAAGGGTGTTACTGGGATGATAAATGTGTGGCATTGAAAGGCTTAGGGCAGACTGGGCTTTGATAGCTTTGTAGTATCAGCTAGATATAGCAATGGAAGCTCTTTTTCTCTCTTGACGAAAATATATATTGCATTTTTGTTTGCAGTATTGGACAACAAAAGAACCAACAAAAGAACTCCCAAAATTTAAAACAAAAAAAAGTCAAGTCATCAAAAAAAAGTTGAGTCAGCAGTTTCTTGTAATGTTTATGCCTTCATGAACACCGTTTCTGTTGTAGACTTGACATGGTCAAACTAGTATCATCAAAGAAAATATATTCTGTGTGAAAAAACTTGTAACCAGAAAATGAAAAAATACTTGCAATAAAGGACTTAAATAGACATGTTGAAAAACTTGCTGAGAATTGCAGTCATCAGATTGTGACAAGGCTTTAGAAATATGGTGTCCATAGGGATTGGTTTGACTCACACTCGAAGTAATGGATGTGGACAGTGGGCATCACTGTAGCTTTGACTGGCATTGAAAGAAAGAAAATCTAGTCCTTGATAATCAGAACAAGGAGTAATAATATTATAACAGGCTGGGAGTTGACCGATATTTGAGATGAGGAAACCAAGATTTTGACCATTGTTTCATGGAAAACATGCAGTCTGTTTTACCATTATTTTTTCTTCATAATGGTATGAGGAACATTGCTGCCAAAAAGTCTGATAGGTGGCAGCACGGAAAACAAGAGATCCACAGAGTGATCTCCCTTGACAATACTCATGGTCAACAAGACCGCTTTCTGTATGCGGTGCCTCTGTGCAAGCAAAGAGGGGCCACATATTTCCAAAACACCTCAGTCTGAGACGATAATAGATATGCCAATCAGGAGTGACAAATGGAGCCTATCCCCGTATTGATCAAACCTACATGTATGACCCCATTATTATATATATAATATATTGTCTATTGAGTAAGATTTTATGTACTAGTTAACAATGAATCCACTTGCACAATAGAGTTTACATGAACAAAAATTAACAGTGATTTAATTTTAGTTTGTGATGAGTAAACAGTTTGTTCTTTGTGGGCTGTGCATGCTGATTGGAAATAATACATTGGACATTAAAGTTTTTTTCTTCACAGGGTTTTGATTAACAAATTAACAATGTTTAGTTATAAACATCAAAATATACTCTTTTATAAATACTGGATCCATTTAGAAGAAATCGAACTTCAGTATTTCCGTTAATTCTTATCGGTGACAGAAATATGATATTCTTACTCCTGTCAATATAAACTCTAAGAGCCTTTTGTTTTTATAGAGTGTGATTGCATATATTCCTTCGCATTACAACTATAAACTATTCTACACGGCGCATAAACCTCCAACATACTACCATGTACCTTGTAATCCAAGTGAAGTATTACACGTGTTGACATGGACTTGTCACAGACAGTTGAAGCATTGAATGTGCCACGAGTAAATCATTATCTCACTGGATAATTGTATAAATGAAAGTCACCGAAAACAATTGTGAACAGGAAACATCTGCCACAGGCAGTATATATATATATCTCTCTCTTGTATTTCATACTTCTCGCATGTACACACTTTCTTTCTGTATAAGCTGTTCAGAATGTTATCTGAAGCGGCATGCTCAATAGGCCACAGCATGTTGTCTACATGACATGTTCTTTATTGACACCAAATGTTACGGTGTCACATTTCATAATTCCATGCTGTCGTTGTTCAGCTGTAGCTTTGATAACAGTACTACATTTCATCCACCTCTAAGGCGGGGAGCAGACTACGTCCGATTTTACATGCGTTCCGTCGTGCGATGCGTCAGAAAAAACGTGAATAGTTGTTTTCTCATTTAGCGTGCACACTACGTGCGAAAATTGAATGCGATGCTATGCGTTGCGATTTAGATAGGAGGTGCTCCTATTTTTAACGCATCGCATGCCAAATCGCAAGGGAAATCCATGAGTGACGTCATATACTTGCACGTGGGAAAGGTATTTCCCAACCTCGTGACTGTTCCAGTTGTCTGAAAGTGATTTGCTTTGTGATTTCTTAGACTTTTATCTGTCAAACAAACACGTTTCCCTCATATTGAATTGTAATCTTACAAGTAATACGTCTGTGCATGTCATTTTAAACATTTAGTGCATATCATTGTGTTTTGTAGGCCTATATCAACACACATGAGTGCAAGCAATAGGCAAGATAAACGTACGACAAAAGCCGGGTCAAACTTAAAATTGCACAATTTTTTCATAAGGCTGCTGTTCGTACTGACACCAAACCAAAGCTACATTTGGTACTAACAACCAATCCTACATTTCTTCTTAAATAGTTCACTGGAAGCTTTTTGAGGAATCAGAGGAAGAAGAAATGGAGGAGGAAGAGAACTGCCAATTTTCCCTCGGTGAAATAGATTTGCGGAGCCTGGTGTCTTCTCTTTTGATGACATGTTCAATTTTTTATAATACAAATTCAAACATGTCCTTTGACATTCTAAAGTATTCATGGAACTTATCAGAATCCCCTTCAAGCTCTTGCACCAAACGATGTTATGACCCCTCCTCTAGAAGAGCATCAGTGAAAGGGTGAACCCACCATTTCCTCTTCCTCCGCTTATCTTGCCTTTCAGACAAAACCAGGCATGTAAGAATATCTTCCTCCTCCATTTCTTCTTCCTCTGATTCCTCAAAAAGCTTCCACAGAACTATTTGAGAGGCCATGTAGGATTCTAAAAAAAATAAAAAGACAATTATCGCAAAATGTAATCGCATGACAAAAACGCATGTAAACGCATATAGTGTGTTTATGAAATCGCATGCGTCAAATTATCGGACGTAGTGTGCTTCCAGCCTAACCTGTTTGTTGTTTCACGATCCAGGTTCACCAGCGTTGTGACATTTCCAAAAGAGTCAATTTGGAACTCATTGCTTTTTAAGTCAAGGGCAAAGATTCCGTTACTGTTGGCGATTGAATCAGCGTCCGTCGCCGCCATGACAGCCACACCAGTGCCAATGACAACGTCCTCAAGCACCTCAACGGTCAGGAAAGCAGGTGTAAATACAGGTGTGTTATCGTTGATATCGTTGACGTTGATTATCACCAAGGTGGTTGCACTGTTGGAAGATGGTGATCCATTATCCTTAGCTTCTATAACTAGATTATAAACTGTCTTTGATTCGAAGTCTAGCAGAGCTGTTGTTCGGATAATGCCTGTCGACTGCTCCACACGAAATGTCGTCTGCCCGTCACCGGAAACGACAAAGTATTCAACATCTCCATTCGGCCCAGTGTCGGCATCTGTGCAAGTGACCTGCCCAATGTTAGAATTCACTAATACGTCTTCGTCAACAGCAATGTTGTAGATGTTTTTGGTGAACTGAGGAACGTTGTCGTTGGCATCAATGAGATCGATGTACAACCATGTCGTTGATGATAACCCTCCTCCGTCGGTAGCTTGTAGAGTCAGATTATAAAAGGTCGGTGGTATGTCAAAGTCTAGCGGGGACCACACAAGAATATCCCCCGTTTTGGTGTCAATTATAAAAGTAGGAGGTATGTTTCCGTCGATGATTGTATAATTCACAGTTCCAAATGCACCAGAATCTGGATCCGTCGCATTTGCCTTCAATACTTTAGTTCCTATTGGGACAGTCTCCGACAAAGAAACGTTTTCATTGGGTGCAGTGAAAACTGGAGGATTTTGATTGGCTGGAAGCACATTGATGACAACTCTTGCTGTGTCTGTCAAGGGTCCTGTACCTTTGTCGGAAACCTGTATTTGGAGGTCATAAGAAGGATCTGTAGCATAGTTCAAACTTTTTCCAGAAACAATCTGTAGGTTATTATTAATAAACTCAAAGGTACCACTTGTATCTCCGGATAAAATGCTGTAAACTAAATCAGCATTTGGAGTTGTGGCTTCGTCATCGTCCTTGGCAAGAACGATGACTATCAACGCCGGCGCAAACGACGTCTCTATGACGTTGACTACGTAGTAGGTTGGATTGAAGACGGGAGGATTGTCGTTGACGTCACCGATTGTCACTGTCACGGGTGTTGTCACGGCACGAGGGGAAGTCAAAGAACTGTCTGAAGCTGTGATTACTAGATCATACTTCTGTACAAGCTCTCTGTTCAGAGGCTTCGCGACGGAAATCCTGCCAGTTGTCTCGTCTATGATAAAATTCCCCTGCTTATCACCGCCAGTAATTGCGTATTTGACAATTCCGTCCGCACCGTCATCGTTGTCTGTTGCAGCTACCTGAATGACATTGTCTGTTACAGCTGCATCTTCAGGCACCGTAACGGCGTAGACAGCAGGTGTGAACACTGGAGGGAATTCATTAACAGGCGTGACTTGAACCCTGACTGTAACATCCACAGCTTTTGGTGTTGCACCATCATCCGCCACATTAACTGTTAACGTGAAGACCGTGTCTACCTCGTAGTCGATGTCTGCATTGTAAACAGAAAAATATACGATATAGAAACAATAGGACTACTTGGTAGTAGCAGGGAGTCTCTACACTCCCTGGTAGTAGTAGTGATAACATTAGCAGTAACAGCAGTATGCTTGTAATAACAGTAGTGATAACATTAGCAGTAACAGCAGTATGCTTGTAATAACACTAGTGAAAACAGTAGTAGTTGTGATAGTAGTAAAATGATAAAATATAATGAATGAATGAATGAATGTGGTAATAGTAGTAGTTGTTGTGATAGTAGAAAAGTGATATAAATAATGTAGTAGTAGCAGTATAGTGATTAAATAACGTAGTAGTTGTTGTGATAGTAGTAAAGTGATAACATAATGTTGTAGATGTAGTAGTAGTTGTTGTCATAGTAGTAAAGTGATATAAATAATGTAGTAGTAGTATAGTGGTAAAATAATGTTGTAGTAGTAGTTGTAGTAGTAGTCAAGAAGTAGCGTTGTTGTTGTTGTCGACATTAATATTAATATTATCATTATTGTCCCACTCAGTGAAAGGAAGTTCACTACCACAGTGTTTACTTCACATGTATATTATATTCTGTTCCTGAAGTTGCTGCTATGAGGTCTAACGATAACCAGTACAACTTATACATATCATTAACATATACCTTTTATCCGTGTTATTGTTGCAGTTCCCAGGGGGATACTGAAGAATCCTCCTGTGTTGCCTCCTGTGATTGTATAGGAGAGTGTGTCTGGAGGATCGGCGTCCGTACACGATAGTGTTGTCACCTGCAATATATAAAGAGGTTATTACCCGAGTGTGTTTACATATCGTCCATATCCTGCATTAGGAATACACATTGTATTATGCGAGCCTTGACGGTTATTAGAGGTCAAGTACTTTGTAAAGGCCGGTGGTTATTAGGGGTCCAGTACTTATTAAAGGACCACGGTCATCAAAAGTCCAGTACTTATTAATGACCGGTGGTTATTAGAGGTCCAGTACTTATTAAAGGCCGGTGGTTATTAGAGGTCCAGTACTTAGTAGAGGCCGGCGGTTATTAGATGTCCAGTACTTATTAAAGGCCGGCGGTTATTAGATGTCCAGTACTTTTTAAAGGCCGGTGGTTATTACATGTCCAGTACTTATTAAAGGACAGCGGTCATCAAAGGTCCAGTACTTATTATAGGACAGCGGTTATTAGAGGAAATACGAGGCGCGTACTTATAATTACATTAACACCAAATGTATTCTAAATTAAGAAAAGATTTGGCAATTATCTAAGAAGAAACTAGATTGTCTCATCATGCCAAGAGAGGATTAATTGGAAAAAAGTTTGAGAAATCCTTCGAGAGATTGCAAAGCAACTTACTGTTGTGGGAGCCGCCGGCCCTTCAGGTACAGCTACGTTGACGGCGTATGAAGGGCACGTGGGTGTGTTGTCGTTGACGTTGTTGATGTTGACCGTCAGAATGACGGCACGTGCACTTGGTGACGTCGTGCTTCCGTCCGTGGCCGTCACTGTCAGGGTGTACTGTCTGGGATCCTTCTCGTAATCAAGACTGCGAACAGTGCGGATGACGCCGAGGAGAGGATCGATGTTGAAGTCCGTACCTGAAGAATATCGTAGAATTGTTTATCATATAACTTTGCGTGATATCCCTTAGATAAGCTCATCACATATAAACACGTATTACACGACTGCATATATATGCAAATGAGG